>JACEGR010005925.1:0-66945 GCA_014170235.1 Listronotus bonariensis
GCGAGTAGACGACGCAAGACAGCGGATTGCGGTTTTCACTAGTAAATATGGCTTAAAATATGAGCCTCGCAAATGGGGGTAAGTTTTTTTGTAAAACACACAGAAACATGAGTTTCCTATTAAAAGCGTCGAATTTGGCTCACCCTGTACAGACCTTTTAGAGACACCCCGAATAACATAAGCGCCGGGTATAAAATTTTCGATTAAATTAAACTAAAATGTCTACACATCACATAATGTCGGGATATTTAGTGACAGCCGGATGTTATGAACACGCATATTCCAATCGCCGTTGGTTTACGATCCAGACACGATCTAATTAATGACATGGTGTGGTTGATCGCTGTTTCGCATGGAATCGCTGACCAATGGAAATTTAGTCGCACATTGAGGAAGTGCTGTTAAAAGCAAATTTATTTTCGGGGAATTAGCTGGTGTATGGGAAATGGTTTGGGTCTCATTCTATACGGTGTCTCTAAAAGTTGGCAGAAAAATGCTACCACAAATTACGGAGGCCAAAATATGACGATCTAACCCAACTTACCTATCTCTACTTAGTCCAAAAGTGAATGATTTTGATGATACAGGGTGTTAAAAGGTCAATCTTATCAATAATTTTGTTAATAATATGTGTATTGCATATTCGACTAAAAAAATATTATTCTTTAACATATTTTACATAAAAATATTATACGTACTAAAAGTTAATTCAAGCAGCCGTTTTTAAGATATCTGGATTTTAAAAAAGTACTTCTGTATGGTTAGATCTAAGCTATACCGGCTGACAACAAAATTACTATTTAGCAATTTATCTTCAGTGCACCGTATAGTTTTCAAATTTAGGGACGATATATTATATCACTGGTGTATTACTTCCGGTTTAACCGGAAGTGATATAAACTTTTGATATTTTAAATGAAATACATTGTATATTTTTATGATTTGAATTCTACAGGTTATTTCCGATATAAAACCTTCAATATATCCATAACCTAACTTTTTTGGTTTTGGAGAAAATGGCGTTTGAAAATGTCTTAAGGACAGCACAATATGCAGTTTTATGGAAACAAAAAAAAAAAACAAATGAACATAACAAAAATTTTAAATGCTAAAAATAGATCTTTCAAAAGACTCTGCCTTTAGAGACCACTATAAAATTACTTCCTGTTTAACCGGAAGTTAGCTGTAAAATTTGATCTTCTAAGTATGATAACCCTGGAAATTTTAATGGAACACCCTATATATTTTTAATTTGATTTAAATTCTTTAAGCTGTTCCTAATATAAAATCTATAATATACCCATTACCTATCTGCGTTTGAAATGGTCCAGACGACGACACAATATCCATGAACCTGTTTATTGTGAGGTCGTTTGGACCTTTTCAAACTCCGTTTTCTCTAAAACTTAAAAAGATAGGTTATGGGTATATCATAGGTTTTATATCAGGAATAACCTAAACAATATATAGGGTGTTCCATTAAAATTAACAAGGTTATCATACTTTCAGTTCAAATTTTACAGCACTTCCGGCTAAACCGAAAGTAGTATTATAATGGTCTCTAAAGGTAGAAGCTAAGCTAGAAGCATTTTAAATTTTTGTTATGTTCATTTGTTTTCCCATAAAATGCATAATGTGGTGTCGTTTAGACGCCATTTTCTCCAAAGCCAAAAGAGTTAGGTTATGAATATATAAAAGGTTTTATATCAGGAATGACATATAGAATTTAAATCCTAAAAACATACAGAGTGTTCCATTTAAAATATGAAAGTATATATTACTTCCGGTTAAACCGGAAGTAATACACAGATACTATTACATCTAAAATTGGCATCTAGTGAAAATAAATTGCTGGATAGTAATTTCGTTGTCACCCGGTATAGGGTGGTGCATGGCCAGACTGGCCACAAAAATCCCACGTACATTTTGTTACCTTCAAATATTGGCTCCCTTATTAATTTTACAACAAAATTTTATTAGACTATGTTGAAACCATTAATAGAATAAGCGTAGCCACTAAATTTCGGTACTTTCTAAAATGCCAATTAAAAGTAATTAAAAAAAAACTATTTATAAAATCTTTGCATACCTGATACACGCCGAAAGGTAATTTTAAGAAGAACATTATCTTTGCGACTAAAGTAAGTTGTGCTAGATCTGCATCTTTTAGACACACCCTCTATTTGAACGTTAAATCCTATTTTGACGTCAAAAAAAAATATTTGTAGTATTGTGAACACCCTGTATAGGGGTATATGGGTTTTAATAGTTTTAATATTTATTTAATTATTTTGGCATTAAAGAAAGCACATCCAAAAAATTATAACATGCAAGAAAAATAGTGCAATAAGAGAGTCTAGGTCATATTACTTTATTCAGGGTCAAAAACGTGCGAAGTCACCAAAATACTGAGTTCAACTTTGTATATATACCGAAATTTTACTAATAATGGAGAGGAGAAAGGAATTAGAAAAAATATTAGATAAGAAGTAGGTAGTAAAAGTAAAGTCAAGTTTAAAGTTAAAGTTTTAGTTAAGCTCCGTACGGGCTACCCCGAGTGGGGGTATGCCAGTACAAAATTACGAAGTTAAGTTAGTTCCCGTAGTTTACTTAAAAATGCCAAGATAGTTTTTTTGTCCATCGGTCTAATGGTCCAAAAGATAATTCCATATGGTACATTTGTCCAAGTGACGGTAAAGTGGCCTTATATATGTATTTCAAAATTATACGTTACAGTATATTATAAAACACCCTGTAAAACTATCAGAAATAACCAACAAAAAGAAGATATTTTAAGTACAAAAAACATTTTCTTTAAACAAAAAAATATTTTATCTTTGTTAAGGGAAAACCACACAGCTTTAAAGATCTTTTACTTGTTAGTATTTCAGTAATGCTTGCAATATCCTGTGCAAATATCTTTCTGAATAATGTCTTTGAGAATGTAATGCAAACAAGCTCTAACTGAAGAGCATGTCAGACAAACTGGTTAGAAATATAATATAAAGAAAATGGAAAAGTTATTTTTGTTCTAGTAATTGGTATCTAGAATTAAAAAAATTCACGACCGTTAAAATGCTGTTTTTTTGATCCTTAACATGAAGTTAAAGTACTCCATTCTAGAACACTATATAAAGTGTTAAAAAAGTAACTTTTTTTAATTTGAAGCTTTTTAACACTTTAAATTAGTTTTTGTGTTATTGCCTACTTCAATAAACTTAAATATCAATGTAAACAGTAAACGCGACATAAACTGAAGCAAACGGTCAAGTTACCGTTGATTTCGTCATTATTTTTTTAGTTCATGGGTCACCAGTTTTAAAATTTGACAGTTTGTGAATAAATTTAATAGAAATTATATAAAATTAATAATAATTATAAATTTGGATGACTAAGAAATTAAAAGGAATTTATACTGTTTTAGTATTGTTTCTACAAAAAGTAAGCACATACAATTTTCTAAAATTAAATAATAAATGCATAGTAATGAGGAGGATAATTGTCTCTTAAAAAATATGGAGGCTATGTTTTTTGTTGCAATAATTAAAATTAATAAGTTTATATAAATAAAACATGTATTAAATGGTATTTTGGAACATTTTTATACGGCTGTGGAAAAATTATAGTATGTTACACATGCATTAAGTGTCTTTTCTTACCCATGGAATTGCCGCATTTGCGTAACGGCTCGTGCTGTCAAACTTCCCATTCGTAAAAAAAAGTATCACTTTATACACTTGTTACATAAATTACTATTATTTATTTCATGGCAATTTTTACTTACCTGTATACGGTAAAATATGTATTTTCTGTTAGATTAAATCGTCGCTCTTATTACGAAGAAGCCTATCTCGATATTTGGCGAAAATAAGTTATACCCATTGTTAGACAAAGGCAGACCTTATTTATGTTATGACAAACTTGCATAGACTAATAATAAGCACGAATTAACTAAAATAAGATGCAAGTTTTAGCGGTACAACCAAAACAATGTCGCCAGTTTTTTTAAGATTTTCCTGTAAAGTTGTAAAAATCGAGATAGGCCCCTTCCTAATAAGAGCGACGAAATATTAACGGGGTATTAAAACTAGGGGAACGCGGGGTAGAACGGGGTACTTAATTTTGAAGTGTTTTTTGGAAAGAAATTACCCATAAAGGCCTAACATTTTTTCTTGGAAGGTAAATTTAACGTTATTTGTAACAGTTGTTACAAAAATATTTTGTTATTTTCTTTTCCACATTTTGTGATTAAGGTTTTTGCAAAAATTTGCACATTACCCCGTTGTGCCCTACCTATGGGGCACATCGAGGTACTGTGAAACAGAATAAAAGAGTTGCTAAACATTTAGTTAACACTCTTTATTAATGAATAACTAAACTAAAAAACACAAAACACAATTAAAAACAGCAAGAACAGCTTGAAGCATTGATTCTTAAGACCATTTTGTCGATTCGTTTTTCTTACGTATGTTCGAACCATGATAAGAGTATGATAGTTAAATGTTGTTTATTATTAAAGATGAAGATTTATGGCCAAGGTGTATTAAAGAGAGCTCACATCATAAACAATATCTGGAATGAACAATCACCGCTTAAATACACGTGGGGCGAAACGGGGAATTCTGCCCCATAAGCATGCGTCGCGAGTGTGACTAAATAACAACAATGTCATTTGTAATAAACACTTAATTTTATTATAAAAGTTACATTAAGGGAGAGGCTTTCTTTTTCTTCTACAAAAAATGTATAGCTAGTAAAATTAAACACTTACCGTTATTTCAAAATTCGTTAAGTTTTACAGTAGACCTTCAAAAAATAATGCTTTCAGTACCGCAGTGGACGAACGACTACTGTAAAGCTTAAATAATAATTGTTAACGTATTCCTTGAAAATAATGCTGGAAATATTTATATATTGATATGGCCTTCTTGCGCTGACCCGGTTCCCCTAAATCAACAAGTTTTTAAAAAAGGTTGGGTTAGGTTAAAAGAATAAATAAGTGTAGACCAAAAGTAGAATTAATGTTAACCCCTATTTACGACTCCTTGTTTGACGTCCGGACAGTGCGGACGTGCGTAGAGGACTACAAAGTTCTTCCCGGAGTAGCGGTTGGAGGTGCCGTACGGACGTTTTTACCTTCGGGGATCAAGGAAAGATTCACGATAAATTGACGGCATCTTTCTTCTGGATCTAAGCGCTGCGAGCGAAGATTCCTATAAGCTGATGGTATCCTGTTTGGTGGTGAACACGAGGTATTTTTCAAATGGCGCGAAATAGATGGGCGTGCCATGGAAACTGTCAGTAGTGAAAGTGATCGTTATACGTAACACCAGTAGCAGGTCTTGGTTTGACAGCCGACAATTTATGCATTGCATCGATTGTTGAATTATTTTTTTATTTTTTTATTTCTGGGAGCTACGAGCTCGATTATCCAGATTTTCCGCCGACGAAGCCCTGGAAAGCATACTCCGGAAGAGGGAGAGTGGTTTATTGGAACTGAAGGGACCAAAACCAAGAAAAAAAATAGAATGGAATAGAATAACCCCTATTGACAGTATTAAATTATTCGTATAAATGTTGGTGAATATTATTGGTTGTTATCGGTGTTAGTAGGTAATAAAATAAAGTTGAAATAAAAAATTTTTAAGTAAAATATCCCGATTTTTTTTAGTAATACTATAATACAACTGTTAAGATATTGCGACTGAAGTAAAAAGAAGATTATGAAAACTAAATTAAAATCTACTTATAAACCTTAAACGACATTAAAGTATCAGGTAACACCTGCGTTACTTGCATTTTAAGCGTCAATAACTTAAAAATAGTTAAAAATAGACATATAGTACACTGATTAAAAAAAAAACACTTAGAATTGACCATAGAATTCAAAAATATTATAATAAAAAGGGAGTTTCATTTAAAAACGCAACATATATGGCGTTATTCTTTTGTTTTAAAAGCAATTGTTTCCTGTTACAATTTTTAAATTCCCCGAGCTAAAATACATCGATTGGCTACCTTGATTTTTTTTTAAATACTGGGAAAGTCAGAAAATATATGCTATTTTTCCTTCTAAATGGAATACCCTGTACATATTAAAGACCGGTGAAAAAAAGGACAAATTTGATAAATCTATTAAAGAAGAAATAATATGGCTCGATAATCTAAAAATATTGAAAGATATTTTCCTCACAGCAGAAATTCAATTTATCCCAACAATAAGAAACAGACATTTTACATTAAGGGTTTGGAAATGCCATGACGTTTATAAAAGAAATGTATCATTTGGACTACACAAGATAAACTGTTTAAAGATATTACTGTCTTACTGAGACAAAAAGTTTATATTATTGTTGTATTGTATTGTGTATTTCAAGACACCCACGGTACGTACGTATTTAAGTTTTTAGCCTTCGGGGTTTGTCCAAAGATAAAAAAAATGAAGCCAAATATAGGGTTTCTTAGAAATGAATAACAATGAATATTCTAGCGGAAAATCAATTGCTGATGCATGTGGGTCTTATTTTAGGTCTGTATATCAGCCATAACCGAATATATTTTGTAATGTAGAAAATAATAGTTCATATGATTGTGTGACACTTAACTGTGTGAATTATGTGGATGTATGCAATGCGGTCAGAGATCAGTAAGGCCCTAGGACCGGATAATGTACCATCATATATCCTTAAAGGGATGATAGGATTTTTGATTGAACCTTTAAAGTTCCTCTTTAATTTAACTTTAAAAACCTGTACCTTTCCAAATAAATGGAAAGAAGTTAGAATATGTCCTGTCTTTAAAAAAGGAAATAAATCTGATATTAGTAATTATAGAGGAATAGCAATACTCTCTGCTCCCGCTAAAGTTTTTGAAGCAATTATTGATAAATATTTGTTTAACTCAGTCTCTAATAAATTAGCTATTTTTCAACACGGCTTTGTTCGAGATAGGTCTACAGTCACCAATCTGTGCAATATAACTCAATATATATCAGAGCAACTAGAAAAAAATTACAGGTTGATGTGGTCTATACGGACTTTGCTAAGGCTTTTGACCAAGTATCGCATACAGTGCTATTAAATAAATTGTCTCGTGAGTTTGGTTCCCATCCACATCTTGTTGCTCTTATAAAATCATATTTGACTAATCGTAGACAGAGAGTTGTAGTAAAGGGTTACTCTTCGGAGCATTACTTGGCTACCTGAGGAGTCCCACAGGGTTCGAATCTTGGGCCTTTACTGTTTGTTTTATTTATAAATAGCTTAATGGACACTGTAAAAAATGTAAATGTTCTGATGTTTGCGGACGACTTGAAATTGTTTTCAAAAATTAAAGATAAAAATGACTGCCTTTTACTCCAGCAAGATCTAAACCGGATATTTCTTTGGTCTAAGGAAAATAAATTAAATTTCAATGTCAGCAAATGTTGTACTGTTAGTTATACACGTAAAAAAACTTTAGTAAATTTTCAATATAAAATGGATGACATAGTATTGGCTCAGGTTGATGAAATGCGAGATCTAGGTGTTACATTCGATGCACAGTTAACGTTTAAGAACCATATTCAAAATTTTTCGGATAAGGCTTATAGAATGTACGGGTTTATAGTAAGAAATTGTAGATATTTTAAAAACACACATTGTTTAAGAAAACTCTATGTAGCATATGTGAGAAGTGGGTTGGAATATGCGGCATTAATTTGGAGTCCTATGTATAAAAATCATAAATATACAATTGAAAAAGTTCAAAATAAATTTTTAAGGTATCTGTATTTTAAGGAAACTGGAATATATGATATTGATATTTCTAAGACAGCACTTAGAGAAAAATATAAGTTATATAGCCTGGAAAAGCGTAGAGTTTTTAGTTCTGTGATGTTTTTACATAAATTACTACATAATGACATAGATGACATAACTCTAACTTCAAAACTTAAGTTCCATGTGCCAGCGCACAGAACCAAAAATCCTCTTACCTTTTATTTAGATCCACAACGAACAAATTACTGTATGAATGTGCCCATCAATGTTATGTGTAGATATGTAAATGAGATGAGACAAGAATGTGACATTTTTCATGTAAATAAGAATACGTTGAAACATATATTAACACTACATTTATATAATAATGAATAGTCTTTAATATAGCATGTAAGATTTCTACCTACCTACTCTGTAATCGGATTTTGTTATCTGTTGAGTTTGTAAATAAATAAAATAAATATCTTAAACGTTAAAAAAAATAGTATAATGTGTAAAATGTACGAAATGCGATTTTTTGTGGTGACAGTGGAGTTTGCTGGTCAAGCTATTTTTTCCCATCAAAATAATTCTTTAATTTTTGTTTTAGATGGCATAAAATTCTAAAGTCTAAAGGCGAATTTTTTATTGTCAACGGTTCAAAACATTTTAAAAACATAAAATGAAATGGCAATATAAATATAAGAGTTAGATAGAGATAGGTATTCAAATGTTTTTAAAATGTTTTGAACCGTTGATAATAAAAAATTCGCCTTAAGATCCGAATAGGAAGCGGTAAAAACTATTTTAAATTAAATATTATTTTATGCCACCCCAAACGAAAATAAAGACCTATTTTGATTGGAGAAAGATAGTAAGTGCAACTCGTTAAAAAAGCATATTTTCGGACTCTTCCACCAACATACGGAAATATATCGCTTTTTCTACATGTTACGAAATAAACTATTTTTGGCATTTTTTAAAGAGAAAATAGTTATTTACATTACAAGATGCGAAAGTTTACTTTTTGGTGTGAGGTGGTTTTTAAATGGCCGAGGCGAAGCTAAGGCTATTTAAAACCTCCGAACACTTGAAAGGCCTTTCGCATCGTGTAATGTATTATATTTTTCTGCTACTGTTCTATGTATCGCATAATTTAATAGTCATTAACATCATGTTTTAATAGAAATATCAGAGATTTTGAAATTTTACCTGTTAAAAATTAATCCATAGCAACACATTTAGTGTTGACATTCTCTGTCATCAGCACTTGTCAGATATTGAATTATTGTTAATTTAGTATAAATCCATTCCCATTTTAAAATGTTAAATGAATATAAAAATGGCATCCAAAAGGCAGCTGACCTTGCGTGTGCCTCACTTCTGCCAGACAAATCTAAAGAGAGGTACCATCAAACATATAAATCGTTTTCCGAATTCAAGAAACTAGTTGCTTTTATTAAAAGGAAAAACGATGGTTATGAGGCAAAAAAGTCAAAAATTTTTAAAAAGAAGAAATCATAAAGTTTTTACTTAACGCGCCTGAAAAAAGTTACTTAGCAATGAATAATAGCCATTATGGGAGTGGCTGGGGCATGCCGGACAGACGAAATATACAGAATGAAGCTAAGTGATGTAGAAATAAGAAATGACGTGGCTATAGTAAAAATAGTGGAGTCTAAAAATAAAGTTAAAAGAAACTTTGTAGTAACCAACGATGAAGGCTCAGTTCCTTATGTCAGATTTCTACAGGAATATATTAAGCTGAGACCAAGGAATGCTCTAGATGAGCGCTTATTGTATCGTTATAAAAGAGGTAAATGTGTTAATCAAGTAATTGGAAAGCACACTATTTCAAATGTACCTAAAGAAATTGCGAAGTTTTTGAAGCTTGAAGACATCAGTAGATACACTGGCCATTCTTTTAGAAGAACGTAAACTACGTTCCTTGCCAATGCTTCGAATGTCGATATTTTGGACTTAAAAGGCATGGAGGTTGGAAGTCTTCTTCTGTTGCGGAGGGATATATTGCTGAATCCTATAGTATTAAGGTGGAAATTTCAAAGAAGATTTTACACGAAATTCCTACCAATATTTCCTCTAATGAAGTAACAGTGAAAAATATGAATATTAATGTAGTTAAAGGTGATAACGATACCCCAACAACAAATTTAAAAACTGGTAATTCAAGTATTAATCCTCCAATTTCTTTTGCTAATTGCTCAAATTGCACAATTACTTTTAATGTCAATACCTAACCTAGTTTTTTAAAATATTTTGTCATAAATTAGTTAACTTTTATAAATAAATCCTAATATTTCCCACAAGCATATTTTCTTTTTTTTACTTTTACTTTTTGTCCAGGCGCTGAAAATATTACTTTCGTAGCTAGCAACGCTTAGCAACCAGGTAACACGAAGTTTCTCTTTCGTTATCATTCGCGTTGCTAGGACCACAAAGTTTTCTTATTTATACAGTAGTAGAAAAAAGATCTTTATTGAAATTTTTAATATATACTGGGTTAGTAAAAAGTATCCAAACTTTAAATAATCCTTAAAACAGCTTAAGCCACATTTATCAAATTTGTTACCTAGGTGTTTTGGACATGTGGAGTTAAATAGTGATAGTGGCAATGTTGCCAGATTTCCCACATTCTATACATATCTTTTTCTGTTTGTTTTAAATGCAATGCCCCATTTCTTTTTATTGTAATAAATTAAACGTATTAAATTTGGTAAGTTACTAAATTTTCAAAATTCTGTCTCTCTTAGTTGTTGAGATATGATACACTACACTTTCAGCAAAAAGTAATTTGGGGCCTAAATATGTTTAACACAGTCAAAGCAATGTTTACAAAATTTGGTATTTAGGGGTTTTTTGGCATGGCTAGTTAATCTGTAATATCAGCATTGTTGCCAAATTTTAATAGAATTGTGGTGTTCTTATACCTCAGTAACTGGTTGGCACGGTTCTGTTATTGCAATTAAAATTAATTGGGCATTTTATTTAAAATACCAAAAATATTACATGTAGCGCAAAACTGGAAAATCTGGCAACAATGACAGTATCACTGTTTAATTTTACTTGCCCAGAAACACTTAAATGTCAAAATTTGTAAACACAGCGTAAGTGGTTTTAGAAATATTTGTGCGCATCTGAACTTCTTACCACAGTCTCTCCGCGATCTTTAACTTGTGCGGTCACGTTTTGTAGGAGGCTACATAGCCTTCCCGGGTAGGCAGCTGAAGGAGTTGTACGGGCGTTTTTGGGCCTTTGAGAATCGAGGAAAGACTCACGCTAAATTGATAGCATCTTTCTTCTGGAACTAAACGCTGTGAGTAAAGATTCCTAAAAACCTGAAGTTTTTAGGTTAGCGGGGTGCACGTGTTTTCGTAACGGCCGAAGACGGTGGCGCCCTCTACTGGAAGCGTCAGCAAGTGACTGTGAAGGTTATGCACGGTACCAGTAGCGGTTTTTTGGATTGACAGCTACAATTTATGCATTGAATCGATTAATATTTTGTTTCGAACAAAAGTAAACATTTGAACAGAAATTTCTCGGAGCGGAAAGCTCGACCATCCAGATTTTTCACATACGAAGCCCTGGAAAGCATAGTCCGAAAGGGGAAGAGCTGGTTAATCGTCTTGTAACGGGACCAATAACAAAGAAAGCAAAGAAAAGCAACTTCTTACCTAAAATGTGCTGTTGTCATATCTTAGCAGCTAGTAATAATGTAATTTTGAAAATTTGTTTAATTTACCCTTTGACATTTATTGCAATGAAAATACATGGGACATTTCATTTAAAAAACCGAAAAAGAAACGTGTATCACAACATAGGGAGATTTGGCAACGGTGCAGTTATTACTTTTAAATTCTTATATAATAATATAACTGCCACCTTATACATCCAATAAGTCGTTTTTTTTACAAATATTGACTGCTTTATAAAAACTTAGTGTCAATATTTTTTATTGCTGTTTATTCCATTGTATTGAGTAATCAATTTCCTATTATTTTATAAAAAAACACCATAAAAACGCGATCAAGTCATAAAAGAAATGGCAAAGAAGCGATATTTTAGAAATGTCAGGTATAAAGTACAAACTGAAATTAGAAAAGTGTAGTTCAGAGGACGAGACGGTGAGCGAAAATCAATACATGGCAGCAATGAGGGCAACAGGTTGAGATAAAAATAGGCGATTTGATAAAATACGGAGTTCCTAATGAGAGTTTATTGTATATGGACTAAATTCTTTTTTCTAGAAAAAATAAAAAAACCTAAAGCAAATTTAGAAATTTAATATTTAACAAGGAATGTGTTACTACTTCTTGTTTTTTAAGCTGCCTAAAATCCATTTTTTTCTGGTATCGGACGGATATATATATATATATATATATATATATATGTGTTATGTAAAGTTTTTTTTTTAATGTGTTGTTATGTATTATTTTAATTTGTGATAAAAAAATAGTAATTTTTGTAATTGTTTGTAGGTTGTTGCCTGAACGCAATATATATTTTTGAAAAAGCTCACTACGCTATATATATATATATATATATATATATATATATATATATATATATATAATTATTTATTTATTTTTATTGGGTATAGTTTTTTTGTTAATAATTAAAACTACTTTATTACATAGCTAACATCTGACGTTTCGCCCAGCGTAGTGAGCTTTTCAAAATATTTATTGCGTTCAGGCAACAACCTACAAACAATTACAAAAATTACTATTTTTTTATCACAAATTAAAATAATACATAACAACACATTTAAAAAAAAATTTACATAACACTATTTTTTTTTAAATGTGGTGTTATGTATTATTTTAATTTGTGATAAAAAAATAGTAATTTTTGTAATTGTTTGTAGGTTGTTGCCTGAACGCAATATATATTTTTGAAAAAGCTCACTACGCTGGGCGAAACGTCAGATGTTAGCTATGTAATGAAGTAGTTTTAATTATTAACAAAAAACCTATACCCAAGAAAAATAAATAAATAAATATATATATATATATATATATATATATATATATATATATATATATATATATATATATATATATATATATATATATATATATATATATATATATATATATATGTATATATACTTACAAATTAGGTGAACGGAAGTGCCGTCATTTTGCGAATAAACCGTTTGGGCCTGTATCTCCGTAACCGTGCACTTAAGGCCCACAATTATAAGGACCTTTATTATAGATATTTTAATTTTTTATCTTTATTGTTAATTTTTTTTTCGTACAACTAACCGTTCATAAGATTACTACTGTTTGTATATTGACTTTTTTACTCTTCTAATAATTGTACAAACAACAAATTGCTAATAACTAAAGTTTTAAATCGATACAATTTCTTAACCTTTTATTTTAATTTTTTTCTCGTAAAATTAATATTTTAAAAGTTATAACGCGTTAATTTTAAAAATCCTGTGCTCGGGCCAGTAACGCCAGCTAGGCCTGAACATGTCATTAACCATATGGCCAGGTATTACGCTATGCATATTCGTTCATATTAACCTTGTGCTCGGTAGTACAACGTTGAATGCGTTGTTACTTTGATAATATAAATTACATAAAAAAAAACACTTTTAATAAAAGTTGTTGAAAATTGATCGATTTAAAACTTTGATTATAAGCAATTTAATATTTAAAAAATTATTAAAGAAGATATCGGTAAAAAGTTAATAAACAAACAGAAATATTCTTATAAAGCGTGAAGGGAAAGTGATAGAAGAAAAAATTAACAAATAAGATAGAACATATAATTATCTAAAATTAACGTCCTTATAATTGTGAGCTTTCAATTTATTTAGTTCCTAATTATGTAAAGTTTACTAAATAATAATACTAATATCTATTATTGATTGGTAAACAATAATTTCATTGTTAGTATATATGTGTATTCCACTTTTTCCTTAAATTAATTTTTATCTATGTAATAACGATATATTAGAGTTTTTATTATTCGATGAGCAAAAAGCACGATAGTGACGCAAATTGTTTTACTTTAGTAAAAAATAGTTTACTTTGGAAACATGACCTTTATAGTGGAATAAATTGTAAAAAAATCGAGTGCAAACAACACATAATAGAAAGTAAAACTATAAAGATAAATTGACAAAGATATGAGCAAAAAGGAAATTTTTATTGATAGTTACGCAAATGGTTTTACATTAGTAAAAGATAGTCCACTTTTAAAACAGGGACATTAAATCAAAATAACAACAGAGTCAGCTCGTATACCCCGGGACCAGGACCGAAGCGGTCCCATTCTTTCCAGGCGTGTACCGATAAACGACCATCCAAAAAATTAATTGTGAAAAAAATGATGCAAGTGTACATAAGACATAAAAAGAGAGAATAATATAAAGATAATAATTGATTAATTGGTTTTATGGATTTTAAAGCAAATAGGTTTGCTTTAGTAAAAAATTGTTTACCTTTAAAATATGTGTATTATATCATCTTTAATTGTGAAAAAATACTAAACATGAAATACATTATAAAGATAAATTAACAGAGAAATATTATTTTATGAGTGTTGCTAGGATAATAAAAAAGTAAAATAAATAAGGTAAGATCACGAATTAAATAATATCACTTTAAATTATAGCAAAATATAGCCTATTCAATAGAATTTGGCAACGCCACTTGAGCCTTCTTATATGAGTTGACCTAACGCGAGTAAGTTTAAATATTAAATAATATTTTTAAAGTATGAAACTTCAGTAAAAACAGTTATCGAGATTTAAAAATAGTTAACGCCCTTTACTCCATGCCAAAAATACACACCTGCATACTCTAAAAGCTTTTCTTAAAATGGCGGCGCCGAGTCGTTCTGCTTAAGCAAATCGCTAAATAATTTAGGAACGGCATTCTTCCAACCTTGTGCCAAGAGTTAATTTTTAACCTGTTGTTAAAAATTTACACGCTTAATCTGTGCTAAGAGAATTATCGTTAGCGTTTTTGTACTTTCGCTGTTTTTAACCTTAAGTGAATTTTAATTGAATTATAATTGTAAGACTGGACCTAACTTTAATTTGTTGTTTATTAAATATAAATGTGGTGATAATGATTTTTTTATTAGTATACAGTGCTGTGGTCTTTAATTTTTTTACCCTCTACCTTTTATTTTAAGTGAAAAAATTAAAACTTTGGAAAATAAAATTGATACGTGAATACTATATTTTTGGAATGAAACTGAGAGATGAGAATTTTAGAATGGTTTTTGGTTGCCACATTAAAAAAATAATGAAATGGGACGTCTTGTGGTACATTCCTTTAAAGCTTCTGACTTCTTCTTTTTCACCCTATACCGGTTGTCAACGACAAGCTATAACTTCTAGAGTTTTAGACATAATAACATGAGACTTAATATAAGTAAATGGTGTAGAAAGAGGAGAGTTTTCGAATATTTCCTACTTTTTGATTACTTCCGGTTTAACCGAAACTGACTTCAATTTTGAATGTCTAAAAAGTAATTTGACATTTTTAAAAGTTTTTACGCCTACTTGATTTTTTTAAGAGCCTTTTGGAGTTTTGCATCCAGGTAACTATGATCCTTTATTTTTGACTTTATTTAAAATCCAATCGCAAATAAATTGGTATCGTAAGATTCGTCAAAAAATCCTTTATTTTAAAAGTGCTTATCTAAAAGGGTTGCTATTTGGTAAAGTTAGACATGGAAATGTCAATTTGCCAAATTTTTTTATTACTGTCTTTCATATTTCACCCCAAAACCTTGCCATTGTATTTTTTTAACATCACCTAAGATCACTAGATTAATTTGCTCCCAATCATGGCCACCTAGATGCAATAATATAAATGGTTTTAAAAAATAATCAAGAAGGCTTAAAAACTTTTTTAAATGTCACGTTCTAACTTAGAATTGTGTCAGGTATCCAAAAATATCAAAAATACAGTGTGGGCCAAATTAAACTTGCACACTTTTTAATTAATATTAACTTTTTATCTGTTGCGCCCATCTTTTTTATTTGTAAGAGGCTATTAGGTAGATATGTTTTCTCTAGGTTTGCCAATTTTGGTCAAATGGATTTAAACAGGACTGGACTTTCAGGACTTTTTCCAAAATGATGCATTAAACTTCGTTGCAAAAAAAAATAAATGTATCTAGAATTAGGCTAATATGTACATATTTTTTTAATTTACTGTTAGATTTGGTCAGCATCCAACTTAGTAACCAGGGTAAACTCACATTTTGGATTTTCAAAGAACACAAAAAAAGTTTTTTGTTTAAACCGAGAGAAATGCACGCTTTATGGGGAGCATTATTTATCAAAAATAATTACAATTCCTTTGTTCTGAAATTCTTGACAAATTTGCTTTTACTGAATTATTTCCAATAGTTTGTCTACAAGTAAAACGTGTTAGCTTAATTGTAGCTAAATCAGATTTTTTTCAACGGGGTTAAATACAGTATTTTTGAAAAAGTCCCGTAAGTCCAGTCCTGTCTAAATCTATTAGACCAAAATTGGCAAACCTAGAGAAAAGATATCTACAGGTTAGCCATTTAAAAATAAGAAAGATAGGTGCAACAGATAAAAAGCTATTATTAGTTAAAAAGTTTGCAAGTTTAATTTGGCCTACCGTGTACAAGGTGTTAAAAATTCAAAATTGAAGTTATTTCCGGTCAAACCGGAAGTGACTGGAAAGTAAAAATATGACACTCGGTATAATAAGGTAAATTCCTTTACTTATTACAGAATGCGGTACAATATACCTAATATGGGATTTTCTTAAGGCTCTCTTAAAAATCTTTTAAATGGTGATATGCTGATAATATACAGGGTAGGAAAAAATATATATTGTATATTATATCGCTATTAAAAATATCTTTAAAAGTGCTTAAAAATACTATATTTGATGCGGCTATCATGAACAGTTTGAAATATGGCCACTCCTATCTTGTAGTAGGTAAAATTATTAAGTAGGTGCTCATTAGGTGCTGTACAATAATGTGCCACAAAACCCTCATTTCTATTTAATTTTTTCCCCACACCCCATAACATAACAACACCATCATAAAATATTTATCTCTAAAATGTAGTATTTATGCATCAATTTGATTTTCCAAAAAGTAAATTTTGTAAATTAATTTTAAATATTGTAAAGGAACAATTATTTTTGTTTAAATTTAATTCAATACCCTTTCATTTCTTTGAACAAGATCATTCATTTAAAAAATATACCTTTCCAATTATAATTAAAATTATTCAAAATTAAACAAAATTTTTTTTGCAATTAAGCAACCTAGGGAGTTTACCAAACCCCTTGATTCGCGGAACATATCAAAATTAAACAAATTTTACTTATTTTGCAGTTTTGGCGGTTTTAGAAGTTTATAAACCTATTGTTTTAGAGAATACAGGGTGATTCACGGTCGATGGTAGGTTAGACGTTTATGGAAAACGAAACGCAGAATTTTTCTGAAAATTTACCATCTTACATTTTCTTTCCTGTTCTATCGATCTAAAATAATTTTAGCATTGCGACGTTGCCGCTTCTATCAAAAAGTCCTAGAAACTTTATTTTTTAAATAGAACACCCCCTATATTAACAAGTTTTTGTATTCGTCCTTTTATTATAATACTTTTTTGTTAATATTGCCCTATACCTATCTCTATCGGTTTTCGAGATAAAAAATAATTTGTGTTAAATATGGTCCAAAACATGGCCCTGATTAAACTTAAGTAAATTAGTGCTCTCAATTCATGAAAAGTTGATGTTTTGGTGGTCGTTTAGACAGACACGATGTATTTAATTTACACCGAAATATCGACTCTATATCATACAGGGCGTGCTAAAATTACTATTATTTCCGTTATTCACAAAAGGCGTCAGAAGATCATTTTTTCAAATGAAACCCCCTGTATATTACTCAATAAAATAAAAGATGAAGAAAAACGCTTTAAAATGACATATCATGCCCATATACCTAAATCATCAAATTTTCTTAATAAAGCCGGTTTTTGTAAAAAAATATTTTTTAAATAATTTAATTTCAAGTAACCATGGGAATATCAAACTTATGACATTTTGGTGACTTTTATAAGTAACTTAACAGTTATTGACGTTGTTTAAAATGATGATTTTCAAATATTTGTTGTATTGAAGCATATGATACACCCGTATCTGCTTCTGCACTACGAATTGAAGCTTCTGGATATGCATAAAGATATGCCAAAAAGTTAACAATATTGTATTCATTTGAAGTAACAGGTTTTAGTAATGTTGGAGGAGCTTTTAAATTTAACCATACCTAATAAAATTATTTTGTAGTCGTACAAACTTCCTCTCGTTCATTGTAACACCAATGATGAATGATCAATTCAGGATACATTTGGGTAAATTTTCTGCAACTTCTGGCAAAAATTTGATCACACTGTCCAAGTAAAATAAATAATTTTATAAGAACTTCGTTTGGATAATCAATATTTGCGTTCATTTTAATAACTTAAAACACCGTCAATTACTGTTTATAAGTTACTTATAAAAGTCACCAAACTGTTATAAGTTTGATATTTCCATGGTTACTTGAAATTAAATTCTTTAAAAAATATCTTTTCACAAAAAAGCGGCTTTATTAAATAAACTTGATGATTTAGGTATAGGGACATGATATGTCATCTTAAAGCGTTCTTCTTCATCTTTTATTTTATTGAGAAATATACAGGGGTTTCATTTGAAAAAATGATCTTTTGACCCCTTTTATGAATAACGGAAATATTAATAATTTTAGCACGTCCTGTATGATATGGAGTCGATTTGTCGGTGTTAATTAAATACATCGTGTCTGTCTAAACTACCACCGAAACATCAACTTTTCATGAATTGAGAGCACTAATTTACTTAAGTTTAATCAGGGCCATGTTTTGGACCATATTTAACACAAATTATTTTTTATCTCGAAAACCGATAGAGATAGGTATAGGGCAATATTAACAAAAAAGTATTATAATAAAAAGGCCAATATAAAAACTTGTTAATATAGGGGGTGTTCCATTTAAAAAAATAAAGATTCTAGGACTTTTTGATAGAAGCGGCAACGTCGCAATGCTGAAAATATCTGAAAATTTTAGATCGATAGAACAGGAAGAAAAATGTAAGATGCTAAATTTTCAGAAAAATTCTGTGTTCCGTTTTCCATAAACGTCCAACCTACCATCGACCGTGAATCACCCTGTATATAAAAAAATCACCCAATTTGCAGAATTGCCAAACAGCGGAAGTAGTTTTGGTTAATTCGATATCGGCAAGTAACGCGCGCGGTCCGTGGTTAAAAAAGAAGAGCGTTTTAATAACCAAAATGCAATGTTCGATATACAAAGTGTTGGGGTTCCTCCGGCAACTTTAATGTAAGTATAGGTTACATTACCATCACTGAACCTATGAAACTTAGAATTAATTTTAACATTTTAATAAATAAAATTAGATGTTTATTTTAATTTACATCTTTTATTTAAATACTTGAGCTACATCCCTAGTTACATCCCAAATCAGGGGTTTGGTGAAGTTCCTAGATTACTTAATTGCAAAATAGGTAAAATTTGCTTAATTTTGAAGAATTTTAATTAAGAACAATTAATTTGCTAATTTGAAAAAGTGATATTTTTTAAGCGAATAAACTTATACGAATAAATTAAAGATTATTAAATTTATATGTAACCAAAAATAATTGTTTATTGACAATATGCTATATTGTTTTATTACAAAAAGGTTTTTTTTGCGACAATTAGGGAAATTTAGGTTTTAATTTTACACATTTTTATAACAATTTTCGACATTAGCAAAAATACAGGTATAATTAAGCAAAAATTACATTTTTGGCCAAACCTTGTAGATGACTAACACAATTTAAAATTTGATGATTGCATTTTGGGTTTTGGACCTTGCAGAACGTTTTATAAAGAGTAACTTTAACACATATGACGCCAACTTACGTAGACACACTGTATAAAAAGTTTTATTTCTATTTAATTTAGTCAAGCCTTTCAAAGCCTAATCAAGTTTAAATTGTGCCCACATTGTTTTAGGACCATAAATTCGTCAGGATAATCGACAGAGGGACTTTAGAATTAATCTGGTTTAAACTGAGACAAAGTTGCTATCTCAGCGCTTGCTTGTGTAAACGGAACAGCTATTCTTGCTTAAAGTCTAGGAATTTATTACCAGATCTTAAGTGTTCTTAGGTTGTAAGTTCGGTTAGTTATTACTGATCGAAATTAAGAACATGAATTTCTTTTCAACTTAAAAAGATAGAGGTCCTTAAGAGGATTAAAGGTTAAAAAAATATATGCAATTAAGTCTTTTTGCCTTTTATTTTAAATTGTTATTTTTAATTTCTTTCTCTCACCAAGACAGCCAAAATCATAGAATTTAAAAAAAAAGTTAAGAAAGAGTTTAAAACTCCTTACTACTAGTTATTTCTTTGCACTGAAAGGTTGTATCTGTCAAAGACTGTCCGATCTGGCCATGCAGATTTCACACTAACTAAAGGTGCTTGTAGAGATAATTAAGATTGAGATTAGTCTTGATACCTTTTAAATGATCTTCTGAATGATATTTGAACATCGAGATATCCGAAATGTTTCGAATATTTCTTCAGAATATACGTATTTCGTCGTGAAATATTTCATGAACGATCAGTCATGAATTCATATTCATAAACACCGTACACAAATACGAAAGATACCAAATGAATGTTAAATGATATTTATATCCTGGCGTTTTATATAGACAACCCATAAAACATACTGCAAACCATTAGTAATCAAATGAACAAAAAATATTAGCTGTAATATTTACGGGTGAATAGCGCCAAAAATCGAAAATACTTGAAATAAGACGAGAAATAATTCGTTCCGTGACCTTTCAAATTCTGGTATAAAAGCAACAATCGTTTAATCGATATTTCGACAGAAAAAAGCTTATCGGGAATGAAATATGAAATGTTTCGAAAGATCTTTCGCAATGAAATATTTTTTTATCTTTGGACAGACCAAGAAGGCTAAAAGCCTAAATACCCACGTACCGTGGGTGTCTTAAGCGAGGTAGATTAGATTAGATTAGATTAGGAGGTGGATTGCATATCCTATAACACTGCAACCTGCTCAGGTTTATTGTGTGTCCTCCGTCCATAGACGCATCCAAGCCGGTCTGTTTAATCAGACTCCACAAGCTTGAAACTGGCCCCTTGGTATATCTTGCCGCTTTAGGTTTTCTTCACCCAGCCTTGCAAACCGCAGACGACAAAGGGCTTCGCAGTAGCACCATACGTGTTCTGCGGTTTCTTCCTCCTCCTGGCAGAACCTACATAGGTTTTCTGCCAGGCCCATAATTTCCATGTGTTTATTCAGTCTGCAATGACCTGTCAGTTGACCCACTATTATTCTTACTGCCTTCCGGTTATAATTCAGAAGGTCTTTTGTAAATTCTGGCGAGTAAGCCTTGATGAACACTTTCGCCTGACGCTGTCCTGGTGTTCTCCTCCACCAGTCTTGTGATTCCCTCATAATCCATGATCTAATGGATGACCTTACCTGGCATGATGGAATACCACAGTAGGGCTCAGGACCTACCATTGTCCTACCAGCTCCCTCCTTTGCCAATTTATCGGCTTCTTCATTGCCTTCGTGGCCTTCGTGTCCTGGTACCCAGGCAATGGTTAGCTTGTTGGACGCACCCACCTCTTCCAGGGCAATTACGCAGTTCCGCACCAGCTTGGAGCTGATTTTGCATGAACTGAGTGCCCTGATGGCTGCCTGGCTGTCCGAATAGATTACTATGGTTTTATCCTCATAGCTCCTTCTGATGATTTCCCTAGCACATTGTTCTATGGCTACAATTTCGGCCTGGAACACAGTAGGGTATTGTCCGAGACCCAAGTTTATTTTCGTCCTTGGTTTGTCCCCATATATACCTGCTCCAACTCCTTGGTCTGCGAGGTAAGAGGGGTTTGTGAGCAATCCTGTACACATCAACATAATTTTAAAATATGAAAATTCTACCTGTGTATTTAGGTATATACCTACGAAATAAAAAATCAAAAACGTTTTATGATTAACGACTAAATTAGCTTTGTCAGACTTCTGACTTACTCTATACAGGGTGTTTAAAAAATAGAAGGATATATTATAATGGACAATTTCTTGTTAAAAGAAATATATATATTTTTATAAACATGGGTCTAGAAATGCACAGTTTTTAAGATACAGGGTAATAAATTAAATAAAAAATTAATGTCTATCAATATTTTAAACAATATTTGCTGGATTCTTTTAAAATTTGGTAATATTATTTTTGTATACTATAAAGTTTGTTTTGTTGACACGGGCCTTAAAGACTTGAAGTTTATTAAGAAGTGCGGCATGCCAGACTTGGTCAAAAGCTTTGGATATATCAAGAGCAACGATCTGGGACTCACCTAGAAACTCAAGAGACTTATTCCAGCAGTGTGATACGAAGGAAAGAAGATCTGCTGTAGATCTCTTGTGGCGAAATCCATACTGCCTGTCGTGCAAAATTTTGTGTTTTTTAAATACTTTAGAATTTGTGAATTAATTAATTTTTCCATTACTTTACAAAGAACTGAGAGAATTGAAATTGGTCTATAGTTGGATAGAAGAGATTTAGATCCTTTCTTGGGAATAGGTTGAACACGTGCAGCTTTCCAGCTTTCCGGAAAGATACCTGCACAAAATTTAAATATGTATTTATAGGAATAAAATAATAATATAAGCAAGTATAAAACTCTATTTCTATTTTTTTAACAATTGTTGTTATTTAAAAATGTGAGATCTTAAAGTAGGTTAGATATGACTTGGTCAGTTTTTATCAGAGTTAAAAAATATTTATGTAAATTAAAATGAGACAAATTACTTTGTTTTCTATCACTATATTTATCAACATTGTGACTGCAGTTTCGAAGTTTTGCTACATTTTCAAACTGAATATTCTAAACTACTTGAAACTTGTATATATATACACGTACAATTGGTTAACACATTTTTAATAATAGTGCCTATCCTAAATATATAAAAAACTGTAAATAGTGGGCTGCTCCTCAGGTCGGTCTGGTCATTCAATAAATTTATTGAGGGGTTTTTATTGGCTTTGTAAATTTCAATAGACTCTAAAATGTTAAGTTTTTTACTTTTCGGTGCGGTATATAAAATTTTAAGATTATCGACACTTGGGAATGAATGACCAGATGTTATAAAGTGGTTGGCAAAGTTTGAATTATTTTTATTTAGTACATATGACGATTTGTGTTCCTTAAACCTAATATTAAAATTTCTTCCTGTTTGCCCTACATATAAACTATTGCATTCTTCACAATTTAAACCATAAACTCCAGATTTATTTAATGGTAGTGTTTTTTCCTTAGCATTAAAAAATAACTGAGAAACTTTTTGGGATGGCCTAAAGGCAATTTTTAAATTATTATTTTTTGTTAAGATGTGTGCTATTTTATCTGAAACTGGTCCAAAATATGTTAGGGTATGGTATGTTGGGGTGCTATTGGGTTTATATATGGGTATATATGATTAAGGGCTAATTGTTTTTGTTTTTTATTAATTAGCGAATTTATGGTACTTAAATCAAAACCGTTATTTTTCGCAATAATTCTTATTGTATTTAATTCTATTTCACGTTTGTGGTTTTCTAAAGGGATGGAAAATGCTCTGTGTATCATTGTTCTATATGCTGCAAGTTTGTGTGTTTTGGGGTGTGTCGAGTGGTTTGAAATCGTAGTGTCAGTAAATGTAGGTTTTCTATATAATATATCAAAGGAAAATTGGTTGTTCTTTTTGGAAATCGATATATCAAGGAAATTTATGGTGTTATCGATTTCTTTTTCCATTGTAAACTTTATTTTAGGGTGAAGGCTATTAAGATGATTAAGTGTTAATTGTAAATCTAAATCGCTACCTGTAAAACACACTAGAATATCATCCACGTATCTGAACCAAAACTTTATGTTTTTCGCAAAATCAGTTTTTAAAAAATTTTCTTCCAGATTAGACATAAAGATTTCGGCTAGAAGTGGACTTAACGGAATATTTATGTAAGTTGATTAACTTGGCCAAGTCAAATCTAACCTTTATTAAGATTTCACATTTCACAACAGCAGTTATAATACGTATCTAATAAAACAAAGAAATCGAGTTTTATATTTGTTTATATTGTTGTTTTGTTCCTATAAATACATACTTGGATTTTGTACAGAACTTGGGACCCATTTAGATCCCCATTTTTTTGCGGCGAAGCCTACGGCCAAGCATAATTTTAGTATTGAATTTGGCTCACCTTTTTTACATTTATGTTTTTGGTGGAATTATTAATGAGAAGCATTTTTCGATTTCTGTTATATAAAATATACTAAAAATTTTAAGGAAAAACCTTTTCGCTACCTCGTACATCAAACTAAATATACACAGGTTTGGTCTATAAGCAATTAACTAATTATTTTATGCTGATTTTTAATTAACAAGGGAATATATTTAGTCGATTCTTCAACAAGAAGCCATTAGCAAGTCTAACCTAACGCAAAATAAATTTATGGCTATGTTATTTGGTGACAGACATGTGCTATTCACACGCATAATCACGCAGTTTACGGTCAGCTACATCATGACGTAATTTATACTTAAAACGGTTAATTGTGTTTTCCCATGAAAGGACTGACAGATGAGAATTTAGTTGTGCGATGAGTATTATGGTGCTCTGACGTAACTTAGCTTTCAATTTTTAAAAGATTTATGAGTCTCTATAAAACATATTAACGAGTTAATGACAAAAAAATTGACTATGAGACATAATTTACAAAAATAATACCAAACAAAAAGCGGATTATTTAATAATTACAATACCCTAATTCAGATTTTAAACCCTAAATTCAGACTTAAATTACTGAGTCATAGACTTTAAAGTCTAAATTTAGACTTTCTGAGTTCAAAATTAAAAGTCATGAATAAGAGTTTAAAGATTAAATTCGAAGATTAAATTCCCTGAACTCAGAGATTACAATCTTAATTCGGAGATTAAAGTATGAATTTAGAGTTTTAATTTTAAGTTTAAAATTTTTTAAAGTCTAAATTTAGTGTAGAAAAGTTCAGAACTTAAATTTAAAGCTTTAATTCTCTGAAATTCTGTATTAAAATAATATGAATTTTAAGAATATAGTTTAAATTAGGAGTTTAAAGTATAAGTTGGCAGTCTTAATTTGGAGTTCAAATTTAGGTTTTAAAGTTTAAAGATTAAATTGGAAAAAAATACAGTGTCATCCTATACTGTTTCTCCCCCTTATTCTACTCTAAGTATTAACGGCACCTTAGTGCCTTAGTGTTTTTCAAAATATAAAAATAAGACACAAAACTGATAAAAAGTCAAATCCAAATTTAACTAAACATTTATCAAATCAAGGACTTGCGAATGCGTTTTTAAAGTAATGATTGCTTTTTAATATCCATCGATAGATTTAAAATGTAAATTAACAAATTTTACACCCTTTTCAGAACGCATTTCCAAAAGTGCGACGAATTTACATCCGTTAGTCGTTTCTAGCGGAACAGCAATCATCTCCAGCTCGTCATTAATTACATCGTGTCGCGGCCATAAACTAGTGGTGATTAGAATATCCATGTTAAAAGCATCCGCCAGTCTCTGGATACATCGTCATCAGTATGTAACATATGGATATTACAGTTAAATTTTAGATGAGCTCAAATTTGCTTTTGGTTTACACCTTTGTTAAAAAATTATGAATAAAAAGATGCTTGGTTGAAGTAGGTTTTATACATGTTTTTAAGCTTAGGACAGTTTCTAAAATCAAGTAGTTAGACGTATGCGCAGGAGATTAATTTTTTCGTGCAAGACAAATTGCAAACTTAAACTATTTGATTTATTGTTCGTGCAGATTTGCTAATTCTTTTCAAATCCTTTTCAAACCATCATATCGGTTTAAGGATGGAAGCTAAGAGTCTTAAAGCATGCACAATTCGATAATTTTTTAATTCATTTATTACTTATAAAATAATAATAATAAACAATCTTTTTATTTCAAAAGTATCTTACTCCATAAGGTTAAAATATAAAAGGAAATAAGGTTACAAAAAAACCACAATAATAATGCTATATAGCCAAGAAAAAACAAATCTTTACAGAACTTTTTAACAAAAAACATTTAGTGTAGGGTTCAATAGTTACTAATAAATTAAACGGTTTTTAGTAACTTTATAATAAAAGAGTTTAATAATTTATTGATAAGCTTTGGTTTGTTGGAAATTAAGGAAACAACTTGTTTTCCCAATTTGTGAAGTGGAGCTTTGTTATCTTTTTATCATATTATAATATACCTATTATATCTATTTTTTGGTTTTTTGCCATGTTTGTTGTGTTTTTGGCATTTTTAAATTTACCATTTTTACGATGAACTTCTTACAAAACATGGGTCAATAAATTTATGGTGTTATAAATGATAAGTAACTATACAATGATCCCAAAAATCCGAATTCACAGATTGCAGTTTAATTTTCAAAGTTTAAAGCCGGAATTCAGAAAAATAATGTCTAAATTTGGACTTTTAAGCCTATATTCAGGTGTTAAACTCTGTATTTAGAATTTAGAACTTGAATTTAAAAATTAATATCTATGAAACCACGAATTAAAATTTTAATTCGGAGATTATAGTTTGATTTCAAGTATTAAAGTCTAAATTCAAACTGTAAAGTTTCAATTTAGAGTTTAAAGTGTAAGTTTAGAGTTTAAACTTTTAATTCAGAATTTAAATCTTAAATTTGAAGCTTTAATTCTCTGAAATTTAGTATTAAAATAACATGAATTCTAACAATATAGTTTAAATTGGGAGTTTAAAGTATTAGTTGACAGTTTAAAATCTTAATTCGGAGATTAAATCTGGAATTACAAAATAAAAATCGTTGAATTCTTAGAATAAAATCTAAATTTGAAAATTAAAATGTGAATTTAGAGTTAAAAGTTCCTGTGCTTAATGACAGTTTGTAAACTGTCAGCAAACTACTGCAGAAACAAACTTATTAATGGCAGATTAAAGTAAAACAATAGACGATTATTAACCTTTCGAATGGTGTGTGAATGGGAAGGAGTAGGGGTCAAGGTACAATAAGCCTTCAGGCTGCAGTGCACCACCTAGGGGGCGGTCGTCGGGCCTGGGTGGGATGACCCCGAAAGGGCGAAAAAAACCTTTCGATAAGCACCTATCGAAATATGTGTTTTAATGGACTTACAAATGTGAGTCAGCTAATTAAGACTTTATTCTTTAAAACCCGACTTTAAACTCTAAATTTAGACATCAAGCTGTCAACTCAGACATTAAACTATAAATTTAGATTTTATTTTCAAGTCACTAATTTATCCTTGTAATTTAGACTTTAAATCCTGAATTATTTATGATTTTAAATAAGGACTTTAAATTCTAAACTTTCTGGTAAGCTTAGCTTAATTCTGATGGGTTAGTGAAACACCCTATATTTTATATTTTACACACTTTAGCTAGTTATTATAAATCATATATTATATATTGTAGTGCTAATTAGAATACCCATGTTAAAACATTCACCAGTCTCTAGATACACTGTCATCAGTATGTAACATACATATGCCAGATGGCATCAAAATAACACTTTTTATAAAAACTGGTGTTATGTGGTTTCACAATTATTAAGGTGACGATATATTAATATTCCAGTTAAATTTATTATTAGTCCTAATTCTCTTTTTTTTTATACCAAATTCTACAACAAAATTTATGTCATTATCAGCTTATTGTTACATTTTTTATCGTGTCTGAGGTCAAGAAATCGTAAACAGTGATGTTTATGTAAAGAAAAAAGGCAATTTATGAATGCTGAGATAAACTTAAAGTTTAAAAATATAAATGGTGTTTTGAATCACAACTAATTTAAAAAAATATCATATAGCTAATCCCCTTAATAAATATTTTAAGAAAATTTAAATTTTTATATACAGGGTGTTATTTAAGTACGTGGCCAAACTCCAGGAGGTGATTCTATGAGTCATTTCAAGATGAAAAGTTCATACAAACATAGGTCCAAAAATGCTTCGTTTTCAAGATACAGGGTGTCAAACTTTTTTAAAAAAATCGGTTTTTCCTAAATATCTTAATTAGCTTTCAGTCGATTTTGTTCAAATTTAACAGTGATATTAAGGGCAGTAAGAGGCTAACTTAGCCCCAACTAGATTAAAATTATTATGCCCAGTGGCGTCCCGGAAGACAACCTAACCAATATTTTTGACAAAAAAATTATGTATCTCTCTTTGTTTGCGAGATAAAAAAAATAAAAGCAGTTTATTGCATGTTTTTGATTATTAAGTTACACAACAGTCGTCTTTTGAATTGTTTCTCACAGATTAAAACTAATTTCGATAAGACAAATAAACATAAAATACTTAATTGCATAACGTTATTTACTATTGCAATGTTTTGCCAGTGGCGTTGCACATTGGTAACGCTAGAAATAAAAAAAATCGAACAGGAAAAACCTATTTTCAAATCTACACTTAAAATTTTATCTGAATAAAAAACATTTAAACAATAAATAACACCAGACTTATAATAGTTGCTGAAAATGCCCTCCTCCAACCTCAGTGCAAACATTAGCTCGTCTTAACATTGATTGCCGAACTCGTTGAAATATTCCCGGGGTATGTCTTATCTGATCACATGAATACCGTATCCGTTGGGTTAATTCTTCTTCAGTGTTGACTGGAGTTTTGTAAACGAGGGACTTTAAATGCCCCCAAAGAAAAAAATCTAACGGATTTAAATCCGGTGACCTGGGGAGCCATGACTGTGGGCCTGCGCGCCCGATCCAGTTTTCTCCAAAAGTTGCATCCAAAAATTGGCGAGATACTATGCTGAAGTGAGGTGGAGCCCCATCATGCATGAGCCACATTGCTCCTCTTACTTCCAGCGGGACATTTTCTAATAGTTCAGGTAACATAAATTCCAAAAAATTACGATATTCTTGACCATTTAATCTCGGGGGTAAAAAATGAGGTCCAATGAGATAATCATCTACAATACCAACCCAAACATTCACCGAAAACTGTTGTTGAAAATTAACTTCTGTAACCGCATGGGGATTTTCTTCAGCCCAGATGTGATTATTGTGAAATTTCATAATTGAATTTCGGGAAAAACACGCTTCTTCGGTAAATAAAATACGGGATAGGAATCTTGGAAACGCTACCTGTTGTTGCAAAAGCCAAGTACAATAAACAACTCGTTGGGGAAAATCGGCAGGTAATAACGCTTGAACACGCTGTATGTGGTAAGGATACAGTTGATATTCCCTTAAAATCTGCCATACAGTAAAGTGAGAAATATTTAATTGTTCTGCAATTTTGCGTGTACTTGTATCGGGGCTACGCTCAATTTCATGTAAAACCGCTTCCTCAATCTCCACTGTTCTTACTGTGGCAGGTCTCCCAATTACAGCAGCCGACCTTCGAAATGTGCCTGATTCGCACAGCCTTTGATGTATTCTCACAAATGTTTGTCTATTTGGTATAATGCGATGAGGGTATTTTCTTGATAAATGCGCCTAGCCGCTCTAGAATTGCCTTCAGCCATTCCATACACAAAATGCATATCGGCCATTTCTGTGTTTGTAAATTGAACCATTTTCCAATATTAGTAATTTTATTAGCTTAATACTCTTTAAAACACTTCAAATAATTGCAATCGTTACGTACGCACTGTTTTAAGTAAGTTATGTCAAAGTCAGATTTGTTTGAATAGCAGTTGGTTTTCCTTCCATGGCACTCTTATTTTTGTTACTTTTAAAACATTGCTGTTATAAATTATTACGTTATGCGATTATTTTATGTTAATTTGTCATATCGAAATTAGTTTTAATCTGTGCGAAAACATTCGCTTCGTCCAATTTTCATTTCTTAATAATTAGTTTGGTGGTTCTAATATTTTATTATGTTATTGTCCCGGTGACATGCAATAAAGTGCTTTTAATTTTTATCTCGCAAACGAAGAGATATCTCAGAAACTCGAGAGACAAAAAAGTTGTATTTTTAGCTGCTTAACTCGAAACAAATAGAAACATTGCAAAAAGTCTGTGGCGCATAATTTTTTTGTCAAAAATATTGGTTAGGTTGTCTTCCGGGACGCCACTGAACATAATAAATTTAATCTAATTGGGGCTAAATTAGCCTCCTACTGCCCTTAATATCACTGATAAATTTGAACAAAATCGACTGAAAGCTAATTAAGATATTTAGGAAAAACCGATTTTTTAAAAAAGTTTGACACCCTGTATCTTGAAAATGAAGCATTTTTGGACCTATGTTTGTATGAACTTTTCATCTTGAAATGACTCATAGAATCACCTCCTGGAGTTTGGCCACGTACTTAAATAACACCCTGTATTATGAAAGGTAATCGGCTTTTGAAATAATATAATAAAAATAAAGAACACTTTAAAAGAATAAATTAAGAACAAATGATTTAACATAAAATAATTAATTTCATTTGTCTTATATAAAAAATTTAAAAAATGAAAAGGTTGCTAAACATTTTTACGAAGTAGTTTCAAGGGCATATTTCGGTCGAAATAACGAGGCTGTCAGACTTGAACTGATCCCTTTAATACGCCTTAAATATGTTTTTTATTAATAATTACTTGGTAATCTGACTTTGGCATTACTTTTGTAAAATTAATTAACTGGTAAGTTTTACTTAACTAGTTATGATACCCAAACGTGTATCTATTACCAAACTGTATCTAACTTATTCGCAATAGAAAACATAATTGTATTTTCAGGATGTTAAGCTCTAAGCTTTTTTTGTGTAAAAACGTATATCTTTAATATTTATAAAATATTTCTACCCACTTACTTGTGTATTTAGTAAAAATAAGCATCATATTTTTTTATATTTTTACCTTAAACCTTTACGAAAATAATAATAAAAGCTCCAAGAAGCTTTTTATTTTTTATCTTGTACTTTGTAATCTAAGGAGGGAATACAAAAACGTTTTTATGTGTGAAGATTGCTCGTTTTTTACGTGCCGGTAAAAGGACACGTCAGTCAGAAAAAGGTACAGAATCAGCAGGAATATGCTGGATATGTAATTAAAGTTTTACTACGTCATTTTTAAAATTAATTTTAATTTTTGGAGAAAAAAATAAATTTTTAAATATCAACATTAGTTTTTCGTTTAACAAGTGCATAAAGGGATATATTTTGTTTAAGAATGGAAAGTTTTACACAAGGAGCTCTCAAGCGAGTGCCGCAAACCTATGAGTAAAAAACTACTATTTTTCTACGTACAGTGACGGAATTAAAATCTCGTACACCTAATTTTTTCCAGTGTGATGTTGGCTTTTGCGTACCTGGATCACCTAGAAATATACCTTACTTGGCAAATTGTTATTTGTCACACATTTCAAAATTATATTATTTTCTTTTTTTTTAATTTTGGAAAATGAATGAACTAGAGAAGGCAAAAGTAATTACTCTATTCGAAGAAGGTGTTTCTCTGGGAAGAATAGCTTAGCAAGTTGGGAAACCAAGAAGTACTATTCAAAGCCTCAGAACTAAATGGGAAAATACAGAATCATTGGGGGAAGTGGGAAAAAAAATTTCAACCGAAAATCAAGATAAATGATCTGATGGATTTTTTTGCAAAACAATCCATTTCAGGCAGCTGTAGAAGCACACAATCAAACTAATTTTCCTGGGACAGTAAGAACGGCAAGAAATCGTATTAGGAAAAATTTGGGATTGAAAAGCAGTGTAGCTGCTAAAAAACCATTTTTGATCGATTTGACTAAAGAGCAAAGAATGGGGTTTGTACTGGAATACTTACGGCAAGGTATGGATTTTTGGGAAAGGGTAGTATTTACCGATGAGATGATTTTTTAATCATATTATAGCGGGTAGATTAGAGTGTATAGGCCGCAAAATATACGATACAAAGAAAGATATACAAACAAGTAGAAGATTTTCTGTTAATGTATGGGGGTATATGTCTTTTAGAGGGCCAGGCATATGCCACCGTATTCGAGAAAGATTTAATAGTCAAGCTTATATACACCTACTCCAAAATGTTATGTTGCCATCGGTAAACAATATATTTGAACAAGAAAATGTTATATACCAGCATGACAACTACCCCGTCCATACAGCAAGGAGAGTTTCGGACTGGCTACTGGAAAATAACATTTCATTGTTACCTTGGCCCTCAAGAAGCCCTGATATCAATCCAATCAAAAACGTTTGGGAATATATCGTAAAGGCAATTAACAAGAACAATGATTTCCATCCACAAAACAGTAATGATTTGTGGAATAAAATTAAAGAAACCTGGAATAATTACATGTTCACCATGCACAAATGCTGATTGCATCAATGTCCACACGTTTAAACTTATTAGTTGAAAAAAATGGTACCGCTTTGAAATATTAAGCCAGTGTTTTTCTTTAATATTTGAATAAAATAAAATATATATTTATTTTTGAGTCATGCACTTTATTGAATATTAATTAAGGTGAGGAAAAGGTAAAAAGCCAAGTTTACCAAAATATTGAAAATTGACATAAAATGTTAACCTAAGTGTACGAAATTTTATTTCCGTCACTGTACATATAAATTTATAATGTACATTTTTAAGTATATCAAATTTATTGTTATTATTTTTATTTTTACGAAGTATGTAATTTTGATATTTCCGACCATTTAAACATTTAAAATTATCACATTAAATTAAAGGAAAATGCAAAATTACCAAATTTTCAGTATGACTTAACTATGGATACTTTTTCGTCGATTAATTAATACATGATTTTCTATCAAATACAGACTGTCACTAATTTATTGAAACTTTTCCTTATGCCAGTGACAAGATTCATTTTACAGGTGCCTGTTTTACCTGAATCGAAAATTTGATAATTTTGCAGTTACACTTAATTGAATAATTTAAGATTGGCTTATTAATTTTTTTTAAACTTGGCACGAGGGTTTGTCAGATTTTGCTCTCTAAAAAGTTAACTTTTAGCATTTTTTCGGTAAAATGTACAGGAAAGCCAATTACTAATTCCCTTAAAATTTGCATGGAATTTCCTATGTTTTGCTTGGCCAAAGAATACAAATCCATAGGACCACACAAATGAAATTTCAGCGTACCCTAAAATTTTAGTACCTACCCTGACCACCAGATAGCGAAAGTTGGCATCGGACCAGTCAGAAAATTGGTCAATGCCTATGCCGAGTTTTAATTGGTCGATAGGACTACTTTCGCTATCTGGTGGTCAGGGTAGGTACTAAAATTTCCAGGTACGCTGAAATCTTACTTGTAAGGTTTTATGGATTTGTATTTTTGGCTTGGCAACGCACCACCCGGTTTGTACCAAAACAATGTAATGTACATGTACACCAAGCAAATTTTCGGTGTAGATAGATTGAATTTTATTCTTTATCTTGAAATTTTTCGGAAATTGCAAGATTTTTGTAATAATGCCAAAATTTGCATTTTTGTGGAAATGCCGGCGAAATTATTTAAAACGCCGCATAGACCGATGACGTAATTGGAGAGTACCTACGTCACAAAAGATACAAGCTATCATCAATTGTTTAAAAGTCAACATAACCGATTGGTAAATACCGTTTTAGACTTGGTTCTTTGCCTAACATTGATGTAAGGCGCGCTTGTGGCTGCTTCGGTTGTATCGGCAAGCGTCGATCTCCGGAGTTAAGCAGTGAAATGCGCGCCCATAATTTGGATGGGTGTCCGGCAACGGCGGTGTTTTGGGCAACGGCACACCGTGTTCTACTCGGAGATGCGGACCGAGCAACAACCATCCAAGTTATGGAATGAATGGTGTGTGAATGAGAAGGAGTAGGGGTCAAGGTACAATAAGCCTTTAGGCTGCAGTGCACCACCTAGGGGGCGGTCGTCGAACCTGGGTGGGATGACCCCAAAAGGGTGAAAAAAACATTGATGTAAGACATCCCATTTCTATTGCTTTTCCTTTGTTGGCATATTTATTTAAAGTGGCGCTTTGCACATAAGCACTGGCAACATTGTGAAATAAGTTTTAATCGACTTTAAAAATTATTAACAAAAAAATATAGACAATTTTGTCAAAATTTTAATTTTTCCGGGTTGGTGACGTATTTAACTAGTAATTAAATTAGTTGTGTAGCAGTGTGTTTTGGCTAATTGCCTATTTCGCGACTTTTAAAACGGTTTACATTTGTTTTTTATTTAAATTCGCATTTGGCTAATGCGCATTAAAGTTCTCGTGTAGACTAAGTAAATGTAACTTTAAATATTTAATAAATATTGCCTAAGACTGTATTTACCATTATAATTTTTCAATACAAAACCATTAGGGTTTTAATCGAAAATTAGTGTTTTTTCAAATTCATCTTTTATCGAAATTCATTTTTCTTTTCTATTTCAGACAGACCCCCATGGACCAAAACCATGCCATTCATTAACAAGTCCTTAACTAAATATTTTAAGCAAAAAACTCCAAACATTATCTTTAGACAAGCATTTCTAGAACTAATCAATGCAGAAGGATTGGATCACATTCTATACACAGATGCTTCGAAAGATGAAAATGGTAGTGTAAGCTGCTCAGTTACCACAATCAACACAATAGTTTCAAACCACCGTCTTCCCAGTTAGTGCTGTATTCATACTGGTGAATTATATGGAATACTACTACTACAACAAGACAACGACTTTATGCACCGATTCACTTTCATCTATATACTCCATAGATAATATGTACACCAAACATCCTCTGGTTCAAAAAATTCACGACACTTGTCAAAATTTCGCTAACCAAGAAATTTCAGTCAACATAGTCTAGATTCCATCACACGTGGGTATTTTAGAAAATGAAATCGCAGACCTAACTGCCAAAGAAGCCCTAACTCTGAACATTCCCATCGAAGAAATTCAGCTTCAGAACGACCTCAATAATCATATAAAACTATTAATTAAGAATAAATGGCAACAATATTTAAACCAATCAAACACTAAACTTCACGTGATTCAGCCTACAATTACACCATTTGATATACCAACTATAAATAGAAAGGACAAAAAAATACTACGGAGATTAAGAATTGGATACACCCGTCTGACACATGGTTGTTTAATGGAAGCTGGTAACCCTCCAATCTGCGACCACTGCAACAATCAACTTACTGTACATCACTTCATTTCAGAGTGCCCAAAACATGAGGTATTTCGCCATAAACACAAAATTAGTATAGACCTTAAAGAAAATTTGTGTACCCCGGAAAGTGCTAAGACATTTTAGCTTCTTTAAAAAAATTAACTTGTACTGTCATATTTATTTCAAGAAAAAAATGGTTATATATACTCTCCGTAATTTTTAAACAACCAACCATAGTAGCCGAAATCTTACAGGTTATTATTTATTTATTTTTACCGTCATTAATGAGCCATATGCCCAAAGAACTTTACCTTTTATTAATGTATTTATATCAAGGCTCAAGAATTATTTTCCCTCACTTTTCATACATTAGTCATTCCATTTCAGAAAACCCTAAAATCTATTTGAAATTCCCTTTATTTCCAAACTTTAGCAGTCTATCTCTCCAGATAGCGCCAAATTTCTCTTTATTGAGTGGCACAGGAGAAGCGTGCAGGCTCATAAACTAAATGTATTGTTGCCGATTTCAAAGCGGTTCTCTATAGAGGTCCTCAAGATAAAACACTTCCAAAGTTTTGATTCTGGATACTGTTTCTTATTGTTGGGTTAAATTGAATGTCTTCTCTGTAGGGAGACGATCACGCAACATGTTCACGCCCACAGATCTTTTTATTGCGAAAATAAATGAGGATTATTCATCAGACTGAGCCAAAAAAAAAAGAAATCTTATTTTTTTTGAAATAACTCTGTGAAAAGATTTTTATGATGATAAAAAAGTTATTGTGAAAGTTGAAGGTCTTATAGTACAAGATCCGGCTATATAAATGGACCCCTCACCCTTTTTTCTCATAAAATATACAGGGTGATTCAAAAATCGATCACGAAACTTAAGGGGTGATTCTATTTGACTAAATAAGGGTAGGGCTTCATATAATTTTTTTTGCAAAATGTCATTCGTTTTCGAGTTACAACCCGTCAAAGTTCAATTTTTACTTTGGTTTTTTCGTCATATTGCATTTATTTTTTAACCAATCCAGTTAATATTTGGCACACAAATCGAGCTTTGCAGATTCTAAATTTTTAAAACAAAATTACTTTTTTAAATACCGCCAGAGGGCACTTTACCTAAAACTTAAAATTTATTTACATCATAACCTTTTTATTTTGACAGATATCGCAAAGCTGGGGGCGCCATTTTAGACAATCAAAAACATAAAAAATAAGGCACTCCTTATTAAAGTCGATAAACCTTACCAACACCTACACCAATAGACATAAAAGTTTTTATCAATTTCAATCAAATTACCTACATACATACAGGGTGTTCAGTAACTCAACCAACAAACTTTACGGGGCGATTCTACAACAGAAAATAAGAAAAAAACTTCATATAAACATATGTCCTAAACGTCTTAGTTTTTGAACTACGGTGTGTTAAATATTTAAAAAAACTTTTTTCTACTACTGTATAAATAAGAAAACTTTGTGGTCCTAGCAACGCGAATAATAACGAAAGAGAACCTTCGTGTTACCTGGTTGCTAAGCGTTGCTAGCTACGAAAGTAATATTTTCAGCGCCTGGACAAAAAAGTAAGAGTAAAAAAAGAAAATATGCTTGTGAGAAATATTAGGATTTATTTATAAAAAGTAACTAATTTATGACAAAATATTTTTAAAAACTAGGTTAGGTATTGACATTAAAAGTAATTGTGCAATTTGAGCAATTAGCAAAATAAATTGGAGGAATAATACTTGAATTAACAGTTTTTAAATTTGTTGTTGGGGTATCGTTATCACCTTTAACTACGTTAATATTCATATTTTTCACAGTTACTTCATTAGAGGAAATATTGGTAGGAATTTCGTGTAAAATCTTCTTAGAAATTTTCACCTTATTACTATAGGATTCAGCAATATATCCCTCCGCAACAGAAGAAGACTTCCAACCTCCATGCCTTTTTAAGTCCAAAATATCGACATCCGAAGCATTGGCAAGGAACGTAGTTGACGTTCTTCTAAAAGAATGGCCAGTGTATCTACTGATGTCTTCAAGCTTCAAAAACTTCGCAATTTCTTTAGGTACATTTGAAATAGTGTGCTTTCCAATTACTTGATTAACACATTTACCTCTTTCATAACGATACAAAAAGCGCTCATCTAGAGCATTCCTTGGTCTTAGCTTAATATATTCCTGTAGAAATCTGACATAAGGAACTGAGCCTTCATCTTTGGTTACTACAAAGTTTCTTTTAACTTTATTTTTAGACTCCACTATTTTTACTATAGCCACGTCATTTCTTATTTCTACATCACTTAGCTTCATTCTGTATATTTTGTCTGTCCGGCATGCCCCAGCCACTCCCATAATGGCTATTACTTTCATTTCTAAGTGACTTTGATCAGGCGCGTTAAGTAAAAACTTTATGATTTCTTCTTTTTAAAATTTTTTAACTTTTTTGCCTCATAACCATCGTTTTCCTTTTAATAAAAGCAACAAGTTTCTTGAACTCCGAAATATCTTGATTTTTGTTTACGGAGATTGTTAACTTGAGCATGGAATATACAGACCAGAGGGTTGGTGGTGATAAAAACTCGGATTTTCTTGAAAATACGCCAACATCACATTCTCGTCAATCAGCCCCACATTTTTGTAACAAGTCATTCAGAAAACGATTTATATGTTTGATGGTACCTCTGTTTAGATTTGTCTGGCAGAAGTGAGGCACACGCAAGGTCAGCTGCCTTTTGGATGCCATTTTCATATTCATTTAACATTTTAAAATGGGAATGGATTTATACTAAATTAACAATAATTCAATATCTGACAAGTGCTGATGACAGACAATGTCAACAATAAATGTGTTGCTATGGATTAATTTTTAACAGGTAAAATTTTAAAATCTCTGATATTTCTATTAAAACATGATGTTAATGACTATTAAATTATGCGATACATAGAACAGTAGCAGAAAAAATATAATACATTACACGATGCGAAAGGCCTTTCAAGTGTTCGGAGGTTTTAAATAGCCTCAGCTTCGCCTCGGCCATTTAAAAACCACCTCACACCAAAAAGTAAACTTTCGCATCTTGTAATGTAAATAACTATTTTCTAATAGCTTAGGCGTATGTATTTACCGCCATTTATTAAAAAAATCAAACACGTAAATATAGATTTTTTTATTATGAATCTAATGGTGTATTGTTGGCTTTTAAAATCCCGGGTTAAGTTAGGGTTGGCGCGATTTAATGTTTCAAGGCTCCATAAGGGGTTTAAGGTAATTTTTTTAAAAGAAAGTTTGGATTTTTGTTACAATTACAAATATAAATATATAAATGAAATTAATATATATTTTAGGGGAAAATTTAATGCGCTACAAAAAGATCCTTTTAAAATAAAAAAGCTATATAAGGCATTTTTAAATATTAATCTTGGGTTAATCCGATCACCAACTTTGTTTCTTCTTCACATCAACGACCTTCTCTCGTCCACAACTAATCCTATTCATAGTTTCGCCGACGATATTTTTTCACCCTTTCGGGGTCATCCCACCCAGGTCCAACGACCGCCCCCTAGGTGGTGCACTGCAGCCTGAAGGCTTATTGTACCTTGACCCCTACTCCTTCCCATTTACACACCATTCATTCCATAACTTGGATGGTTGTTGCTCGGTCCGTTTGTTCACCCCGAGCAGAACACCGCGTGCCGTTGCCCAAAACACCGCCGGTCACCCATCCAAGTTATGGGCGCGCACTTCACTGCTTAACTCCGGAGATCGACGCTTGCCGATACAACCGGAGCAGCCACAAAGCGCGCCGATAGTACCCTTCACTCCAATTTTCAGGTTCCTAAACCCATCACTAAACCTGACTTGGAAAACAAACGCAGAGCGATGCAGATATCTTTTTCACAGGATCTTAATTTAATATTGGATTGGGGCGCCAAAAATATCGTCCATTTTAATGCATCTAAAACACAATCATGTTCCTTGTCGCGAAAAGAGTCATCAAATACTCATCCTGTACTTATGAGCGGCCAAGTTTTACAGAGCAAAGACACCTTCAATCTTGTGGGCGTCACATTTGAAAGTAACCTTAACTGGCATAAACACATTGTATCTATAGCCAAGGCAGCTTCAAAAAGCTTGGATTTCTCTTTCGAGCCAAAAAGTATTTTTCCGCTTCTAATTTATACACTTTATATGTGTCCCAAATCCGACCTCCCTTGGAATATTGTTCTCATATCTGGAGCATGGCGTCCCCCACAACCCTAAGCATTCTTGATTCTATTCAAAGAAGAACTATTCGTCTCATTAATGATCCTTTACTTACAAAAAGGCTCCCCTCTCTTGCCCATCGTTGGGCTGTGGGGGATTTATCGCTTTTATAGGTACTTCCATGGCTTCTGCTCTGAAGAATTGTCCAGAATAGTTCCTCCACTCACGGTTCCCAACAGAGAAACTCGTGGTTTCGCGCGTAGGCATCCTTATACGGTCCAACTGGATAGGCCCCGAACTTCTCACTTTGTTCGTTCTTTTATCCCTAGAGTTTCTAGAATGTGGAACCTGCTGCCCGCGAAGGTCTTTCCTTCCACCCCAAATCTTCAAGTATTTAAGTCCCGTGTCAACAAACTCCCTCTTACCTCGCTTAAGACACCCACGGTACGTTAGTATTTAGGCTTTTTAGCCTTCGTGGTTTGTCCAAAGATAAAAAAATCTATGAAAACCCGTTCAAAAATGGATTGGCTATTCTCTACCAGTGTTCAAAAATTAATCGGATCCTTAACTCGGGTTGGATCCAGCAGTCCAAGGTTAAAGCCAGGGTTAGTCGGCCTAAACAGAAGTGTCAATATCAGCTTTTTCTTTTTTGGGGTTTAATAATTTATGTCGTGTTGTTTACAAGTTGGAAAAGTATAAAAAATAATAATTTGATATTTATTGTGATATTAAAAATTTTGTAATGTAAACTGTAAATTTTGTTAAAAATATCTGCACGATCAAAAACATAATTGGATCTACCTAAACTCATTGGATCAATATTTGAAAATGCCTATAAACTGCTTTTTTATTGTTTTTAAATAAGTTTATCAAAACAGATATTGACAACTTTAGGAATAGGCGTAAGTATTGATTTTTTAAATTATTTATTAATTCCATTGAATTATTTATTATTATATATGGTTATATTTTATTAAATTAACAAAGGAATTTTTAAAAATTTAAAGGTTCGATAATCGAAGATTTTGCGGCCATCACACACTCGAAAAACCAAAATTCAATTTCAAAATATTGTTATAAGTTTTTGTTTAGTTCGGAATGTATATTTTTCTTTTTTATAAAATTTACACATTAAATCATACAGCAAATGTCAGATATTGGAACCCTAAAAGAGGATGTTTTGCTATTTTTGTATGTTTTTGACGGTTTTTTAAGATTTTGAAAGACATTTCACTTAAAAGTGTTTTGTGAACCATATTTATTTTGACTTCAATGAATACTACGTTTATTAAGCTTGCATTTAAACACTATTTTGATTTGGTTCAGAGTGCGCTTCTACTTAATAAAAACAAATAACTCTCATGCGGGACTCAGCTGATCCTTATTATTTTTTGTATAATAATTATTTAAATCATTCAAAATGTTCTAAAATACTTAATTCAATTTAAACTTCTTTTATGTGTTTTTATCCCATTGCTTTTGGTTAAGCTGGAGAATAAAAATGAGTTTGTATCAATATACGTTCATGTGACCTATATATATATATATATATATATATATATATCCCTTTAACAATGATTTAAAAACATAACGTAGGAAAAACTAAAAATTTTTAATTAACCTGATTTGTCAGGTATGATAGTCTATACCGTTTGTTTAACAAAGGTATGATATGTTTCATTTAAGGCCATATTAATTTTAGTAATGTAAGCGTTAATTAAAATGCTCGTAATATTGCGAAATTTGTCCGAATTGATTGATTGCCCAAAATAATTACTATGCTTTATTTACTACTAGCTATGATTCCTGGCAACAGATGGCGCCACTACACTTAATTTCCAAGTTAAAGGGTTGGAAGAGTCCTTATATTTTTAAAAATACGCCCTTTAGGGTAAAACGGGAACTTTCTTGTTCGAGGGGGATAAAGGGCTATCACACGATATAAGTCCCTTTATCGTATCAGGGAGTCCTTTTCAAGTTTTATGAATGAAGTTCAAATACTCGACAACAGATGGCGCCACTACACTTAATTTCCAAGTTGAAGGGTTGGAAGAGTCCTTATATCTTTGTAAAAATACGCCCTTTAGGGTAAAACGGGAACTTTCTTGTTCGAGGGGGATAAAGGGCTATCACACTATATAAGTCCCTTTATCGTATCGACTCTTTACAAGTTTTATCGGCACGCACCATTTTATCAACTTAGTTTTATTATATACTAGCTATGATTCCGGCTTCGCTCGGGAGTTGATAGCGGAGACCCAAATAACCGTTGTTCTGAATGAAGTTCAACTACTCGACAACAGATGGCTTAACCACTACACTTAATTTCCAAGTTGAAGGGTTGGAAGAGTCCTTATATCTTTAAAAATACGCCCTTAGGGTAAAACGGGAACTCTCTTGTTCGGAGGGGGATAAAGGGCTATCACACTATATGAGTCCCTTTATCGTACGGACTCCTTTTTCAAGTCATTGGCACGCACATTTTATCAACTTAGTTTTATTATATACTAGTTATGATTCCCGGCTCGTCGGGAGTTGATATGAGACCCAAATAACCGTTGTTCTGAATGAAGTTCAAATACTGACAACAGATGGCGCCACTACACTTAATTTCCAAGTTAAAGGGTTGGAAGAGTCCTTATATTTTTAAAAATACGCCCTTTAGGGTAAAACGGGAACTTTCTTGTTCGAGGGGGATAAAGGGCTATCACACGATATAAGTCCCTTTATCGTATCGGGAGTCCTTTTCAAGTTTTATCGGCACGCACATTTTATTAATTTAGTTTTATTATATATAATGATTATGATAATGATATTTAAAGTAAAGAAAGGTATTTTTTTAAAGCTTGTTACCAATACTATACCGAGTGTCCAGTTCCTCTACCGACAAACTTTAATGGGTGATGATGATAGTGAATTATGTTTTTTTATTCGAAACGTCGCATAAATGTGATATGTCGTTGGATTTTAGAGTTTATTAGGCTTAAAACCAAATATTCCGTCTATTTAAAAAATCAAAGTTTATGATGACAAAACGTTGGATCAAAGGAATATTGCCAAGCATAAAAATGCACAACTAGATGCTATTGGTGCTCTTCGAATTTGTAACAGCCTGTATAATAAGTGGTAAAGCACTGGTGTTGACAACTATTCCACTTAATAAAATGACACACAAGGTACCTGGTGCCGTTAAAAAAATGGCAGCCAAAAAGACAGCAGCCACCAGCAAACAATTTGTTATAGCACAGCCTTCTTAAACTCTAAGCCGTGCAGGAGAAATCTGGCAACACAGCACAGTAGGAATGTCAAGTAATGTTTAGAAGTAAACAGAAACAAGTTTAAACGATTGCTTAAAAAGTTTTTTCTGTTTTAAAGAGTTAAATCGTAGCGTGTATTTATTATATAAAGAAGAATAAGTAATTCATTGTTATATTTAAAAAATAGAACCAGTGCCAATATGTCAATCGTTGTTTTTACTTTTAAATGTGCGCGTATATTTGGTGCGTACGGCGTACATTATGGCACGAACGTGTTGCGTTTGGGGCTGCAAAACGAATCACCCAAGCTATATTAAAACAGAGGGTTATCAAACAACATTTTATTTCTCCATAAACGATGAAATTAGGAAAGCCTGGTTGTGCGCTAGTAGTATTTTTATTAAAAGTAAAAGTAGTACCTATACGGTAAATGAACAAATATATTTTACGGGCTACTAATTAACTAAGTGTGTTTAAAAAAAATTGGTTTTATTTCATATGAATAGTGTATATAGTGCACCAATCACAATTGTTTATCCCAAGCAATATCCTAAGGACTATATCAACTATATAATGCGCATAAATATCCTGGTAAGTTCACCAAAAATATTATTTATATAGATATTCTGAAAGTAATTTACATTTTTACGGTTTAAGGGGTAAATAAAGTGGAAAACAAACCTAATTAAAGCGTTTGTTATTTTAAAGCGCATCTTTGTAATACGCTATATTATTAAGCTTTTATATTTATAACTAAACACACATGCTTTCAATTCATTTTAAGTATTGCAAATATTACTAAATAATAAATCTTTAGTTAACTTTAAAAAGCTACATTGCTCTGTTCGCAAAAAATGCATAAAGCGGGGTAGAAAACATCATAACAATTTGAAATTTTTAAATCCTTACCAACAAATTTGTATAAGGCAGAAATTTCCTAATAAGTTTTGCAGACACATTATTGCTTTTAAGGGCAACTATAGTATTTAAAATTATACCTCTATGTTGTCTAAAATATCCTAAAAAAAATAATACCTATATTTTGTTTAAAACACTCAAAATATTAATTATATTTAACATGTAATCTATTAGGAACTCATTTCAATATTCCTAATAACAGTGTTGTTTGCAACGTTGCCTTTCTAACTTCACGGCTCGGAGTTTAAGAAGACTGTCGTTATAGGTATGTCACTGATTTATTAATACTTTATCTCATGTCAGGGATAACATCCATTTTACAGGTGCCTGTTTGGATTTACCTGAACCAAAAATTTGGTAATTTTGTAATTACATTTAATGAAAAAATTCAAGATTCGCTTACAAAATTATTTAAATCTTTGCACAAGGGTTTGTCATATTGGTCTCTTCGAAAGTTCTCACATTTTTTCTGTAAAATGTACTGGGGAGCCAATAATTAAGCCCCTTTAATTTTACATGAGATTTTCGCACCACCCGATATAAATTAATTCTGTTAATTGAAAGCCTGTCTCTATAACCAGAAACCAATTTCCAATTAAACTCTTAAAGGCACTAGCGTAGCACGGGGGCAGAGGGCGGGAGTGGGGCGGTTTGCCCCGGGCCCCCAATAGAGGAAAAAAGGTAATTTTCTCACTCTCTCACTAAGAGTAATTTTAAAAAATAATTAGAGGACATATACTGACAAAGACCCCCGTTTGGAGGTGAGGAGATTTTTTTACAGTAAGTACAAAAAGGGGGTCCCGACAACCTTAAGGGAGTACATTATGTTACAGGGGAAAAAACACATTTATGAGAATTGTAGACTTTGCCCCAACACCTCTAGCTACGCCACTGTTTTCCACCAGTACACTTTTTAATGCAATAATGGAGGAAAATAAGTGTATATTTACCACAATAGTTTACATAATCTCCTGCAATGGTAAACGCCATCCTGATTTTCCATTAACTAATGAACCGTGGTGGTTATCGTGATATATAAGCTAATTTCATCAAATTTCACGAAATTAAATGCATTTTAGTTACAGGCCACATTACCGAAATTAATATTGCGTTATTCAAACTATGCAAGAAGAGATAACATACAGTGCGTGTCTAAAGTTAGGACCCCCTTCTAACTTTTGAATTGTTCGGTGTTTTTATGAAAATTTAAGGACGTTTATAAGACAATATAACCTTAATTGTAGGCAAGAAAAGACTTTTAAGAAAATATCAAATTAGGTATAACTAACTGACAGGCAGTATGGATTTCGCCACAAAAGATCAACAGCAGATCTTCTTTCCTTCGTATCACACTGCTGGAATAAGTCTCTTAAGTTTCTAGGTGAGTCCCAGATCGTTGCTCTTGATATATCCAAGGCTTTTGGAGTCTGGAATGCTGCACTTCTTAATAAACTTCCCTTCTTTGGTCTCCCAACTAAACTCTGTACTTGGCTCTCTAGTTATCTATCTGATCGACGTATATCAGTTATTGTGGACGGCCATTCTTCAAGTTTTCGCCAAGTAAATGCTGGAGTGCCTCAGGGCTCAGTTTTAGCATTAACATTATTTCTTCTTCACGTCAACGACCTTCTCTCGTCCACAACTAATTCCATTCATAGTTTCGCCGACGATAGTACTCTTCACTCCAGTTTTCAGGTTTCTAAACCCATCACTAAACCTGATTTGGAAAACAAACGCAGAGCGATGCAGATATTTCTTTCGCAGGATCTTAATTTAATATTGGATTGGGGCGCCAAAAATCTCATCCATTTTAATGCATCCAAAACACAATCATTTTTCTTGTCCCGAAAAGAGTCATCAAATACTCATCCTCTACTAATGAGCGGCCAAGTTTTACAAAGCAAAGACACCTTCAATCTTGTGGGCGTCACATTTGAAAGTAACCTTAACTGGCATAAACACATTGTATCTATAGCCACGGCAGCTTCAAAAAGCTTGGATTTCTCTTTCGAGCCAAAAAGTATTTTTCCCCTTCTAATTTATACACTTTGTATAATATAATGTGTCCCAAATCCGACCCCCTTGGAATATTGTTCTCATATCTAGGGGCCTGGCGTCCCCTATAACCCTAAGCATTCTTGATTCCATCCAAAGAAGAGCTATTCGTCTCATTAATGATCCTTCACTTACAGAAAGGCTTCCCTCTCTTGCCCATCGTCGGGCTGTGGGGGATTTATCGTTTTTTATAGGTACTTTTATGGCTTCTGCTCTGAAGAATTGTCCAGAATAGTTTCTCCACTCACGTTTCCCACCAGAGAAACTTGTGGTGCCGCGAGTATGCATCTCTATACGGACCAACTGGACATGCCCCGAACTTCCCACTTTGTTCGTTCTTTTATCCCTAGAGTTTCTAGAATGTGGAACCTGCTGCCCGCGGAGGTCTTTCCTTTCCCCTCAAATCTTTAAGTATTTAAGTGCCGTGTCAACAAACTCACTCTTACTTCGCTTAAGACGCCCACGGTACGATAGTATTTAGGCTTTAGCCTTCGTGGTTAGTCCAAAGATAAAAAAAACTATGTTAGTTTCGAAAATATGGCCATCCTAATCAGGTATTCAGATAATTTTTAAAGTACCGCCATCTTCTAGTAGATGAAGGTATTGACTTTATATTATAGAATTATAATGTTCTTTTCAGAAGCTTTAAAATGATGTGCCACAAGACCCCCTTCCCTCTCATTTTTTTAAATGGTGCCCAACGCTCAGTTTGACATTAATATCTGTCATTTCTTGCCTAATATTTGGTTAATGTTGTCTTACTAAAGTCGTCAAAGGACCCTGCACTGACCTTATGGATTTTGGGTCCCGGTCGAATTAGCTAAAAATATAGTATGTTGTAGTTCTCAACTTTCTGATCAGAAAGTCAAGAACCACGACACACTAAATTCTTAGCCAATTCGACCGGGACCCAAAATCCATAAGGTTAGTGCGGGGTCCTTTTTATGAAAAATACAGAAGAATTCAAAAGTTAGGGGGGTCCTGACTTTAGACACTCATTGTATAATCGGCTTTATAAAGACGTGAAGTGTCGAAATGCAGAAAAAATCTTACATGCCATCCCGTGTTGGCAAAGAGACGTGGAATAATGAAAGATAATGCCTGGAGCTAAAAAACAAATATTATATACAGGGTGTCAGGGAAGCCAACGATAATACTGCAAGGGCAAAAAAACATTAAATTGCCTTGGTAAAAATCATTGATTTTTGAGATATTGGCACTTGAAACTCTGCCAAAATTATTGTCTTCGATGAGATTTTGAGATTGTTACGTCTAAAGACATTATTATTTTTAGATTTTAATTATGGTTTTGCAGCACTGAATAGCAAATTCATTGATCAAAGACCAACAACAAACTAGAACTTTTTTAATTTACAGTGTATCTACTGTTGGATTTACTATACCTGTAACTTATTGTATTTTTGATATTTCGAGAAAAGTTATTCTTCATAAAAATGTCTGCTTTATCAGAAATACCGGAAGCGTTAATTGGAATCGCCATATGGTATGATAGGGTGTCCGTTATTTGCCAAATCGTTTTTTTTAGCGATCGCCCCTAAAATTTTTAGTTTATAGACTAAAAAACATAACCAATGCTCTTAATTCCTGATTTAAACCGTGCCCAAATCATGTTGCTTTTTCCTTTTAAATAACATGGGATATTTTCATTTTTGTTGGTGGTAGCATACTGGGGTAGCAGAGATTAAGTATGTTGATTTAATAAATAGTAAAAAACCAGGATGGCGTACCTTGTAATTTGTAGGACAATGTGGGTATTAAATTGTATAAATATTATTTAATCAACAAAAAAAATCAGCTGGTTAGTAGTTATTTTTCACGCCATCGTTAATCATACATGTTGGTGGAAGGGGACTCTTTGATGAAAGCTTATATTTTGTAGGACACATATTTTTCGGTTTATTTAGATAATTATCTTAAAAAAAACAGAAAATCCCTGTTAGTAATAAATTTTTGATATTCGTTAAATCAACACATTTAATTCCTGCTACCCCTGTAAGCTACCAAAAACAAAAATTGTTGTAAGGAAAAAGAAAAATAGTTGGGCGTCTCATCAAAATAAAGCTACTTAAGAAAAATTTGCTGGTTAGTAATGACTTGTAAAAATGGTCCCTAACTATAAATCGTAAGAACTTAAAATGAATATTAAGAACTTAAACTTAGTGGGATTTTTTTCTACATGTAAATTGATATTTTGCTGGAGCACCGAGAATCAGAAAAACTTTGGGGAAATGAATAACCCTATTCTACATACATCGAATGAAAATATTTATTCTATGTTGTGTTTTTTTTATCACCGTGTCAGACCACCGCACGTCTACTCGTACACATTTTCTTACTATTTTTCCATCAGCGAAAAATGAAAACCTTAGCCGTGCAAAAATCTATTTGGCTCTGTCTGTTCTTTCCCAAACACAAAAAGCGAATGTTAAAAAATAAATCGTTTCCCCAGGGATAAAATTGAGAGGCGAAGACGCGTACCGTGAATGGAAATGGAAAGATTGAGAAAAGGGGGAAATTTGACAACTTTCTAATATTAAAAACATGTACTTACAGAATACTGCAGACAAAAGAAATTTTTTGTGGAGATTTTGTAATTAAACAACTGTGAAACATAGGATATATTTTAAAGAAAAAAAAACAAAAACGTAAATTAAAAATATGTTTTATGCCAATTTGGCTAAATAATTCAAAGAGAATAGACAAGGATAGAGGATCAATCGCCGTTTCGAAAAGTGGCACAATTTGAAGAAAGGGTCTGCGGGATGGCAGAGCATGCGCATACGCACTCCAATGTCAAAATCAGCGGTATATTCAAAAACATTGATTTATTGAGTAAATATACATAAAACATTAATAAAAAGTGTGAAATGTGGTTAATACTAAAATTTATTAATAATTTAATTACTAAATATTGGTAATTTAGTGCTAATGGTGTATTAAAATCTATTTGGTAGAAGTCTATTTTTTTCTTAGATTGGAATAGGTTAATGTGGAAAAATATATATAAATTTTAGGGAAATAAGAACTAAAAATGAAAATCTAAATAGAATTATTTCTTGAAAACTAAACTTTTATTGTAAAATTACATATTTAGCATAAAGAATGGTTGTAAAATGTAAAAGAAGTGTATAATTTTAAGAAATATATGAAAATAGCACGCTTAAACTTACCAACCAAATAAATTATAGATTTATTTTGATCCTATTTAGTTGAAAGATATTATAGTGTATAAGTTAATATTACTTATACTGAGAAACGCGTAGTAGGATTTCAGTTTCCATAGGCCACTGTGCTTGGTCCATTTTATTCGATATCTACATACTTGTTTTTTAGGTATGAGGAAGCAGATAAGATTGTAGGTTTTAATTAACAATGAAAATTTAAGTTTCCACAATACTGGATACTTACTTATTTTGAAATAAAATACTTTTGTAAAGGAAGCTCAAAAATGCTCGGTATTGCAGAAAAAAATCTTATCCTAAACATCTTTTTTCCACAATATTTGATATTGTCAAAAATATGTGTACTTTCCTCTTGAGAAAAATTCATAATTTTTAAGATAGTTTATATACCTACCACCGAAAACAATTAATATGGGATGGTTGAATTTTTTCCTAAAATTAATAATAGTTTGCCTTATAGCACGAACTTAAGTAGACACACTCTAATCTTGGTTTGTACCTCAACTGGGTCAGTTATTTAGTATTTAGGCCTTTTTATTTTTTCGCTTTAGTATAATTTTTATCACTATTAATACTTTTTAAACTGGTCATTTGTCTGTCTTACAGTTCAAGGAAATGTTTTAAATATGGAGTGACGCACACAGAAATCCTCTATTGGTTCATTGTGTTTTTACCTCCAGCAAGATATTCATTACATATATATTTTACGTATTTATATAAAATATTAATGTATATAATATTTTGTTAAAAAAATAAATCTTACATAAAGTAGTTAATTTGTTTTAATATTTATAAAAAAACAACGTAAATAATTTAAAAAATAATTTATTTAAAAAACCAATAAATTTACACAAATGTTGTTTCAATAATTTATATTTATAACACAGGTCACACGTAAAATTAAACCGAATAAAACACAAAACAAATAAACAGCCACAACAATCACAAAACATCAGTCATATTGAACATATTGAAAGTCAAGAGTTTTGACATTTATAACAGCCAATAGCAAGCCGAAAAAAGAACCTCTCATGCGTATGACGAGTAATCCCGCTGTGTTAAGTTAACCATCAAACCGGTTAAAGTTCGCAAGATATTTGGCTGATAGTATTGATTCAGACACAAAAATGTTACGTAAAAAGTGCCTACTGAAACAAAAAAATTATAAATAAATCCATATTTTTAACCAAGCAAGTTGTAAGCAAGAATAAAATAAAACTTTGACGAGCTCTTTCGGTCGCTGAACACAATCATAAGTCGCAGGTGTGTGCCATTTTTTAATTGGTGGCGGTAAATCAACTGTTTCTCTGCCCTTGTCCATTCTCTTTGAAATAATTTCGTTGTAAATTTCACAAACTGACATATTTTTAAACAAATCCCATTTAGACATAGAACAAAATCTTTGAACCTGTGTATAAACCACTCATTAAAGACACAAAATAAACTGAGTTTTAGTTTTTATCCAAAAACAAAGCTGATGATAACCTGTAAACAGCCGTAATTAAAAATATTAAAAAATGAGTTACGACACTTTGTAAACTTAATAACGATTTATTTATCTGAAAAAGTTGACAGAAATTGCCATCTTAAAGAAGATATACAAGATGTTTAAAAATGGGATCATTTTATAAAGAAAATTCCGAATAAATCTATATCCTGAATACAGGGTGCCGTTCGTATTTTGACCCATTTTAATCTCGTATAGCTTTGGAACAAAACATAGTTATTAAGATGCGGTTTTGTTGTGCGGTGATATTGAGGTTGTTGTGAAGTAATATGTGATCCGCCATTATGTATCGACGGCCATCTAGAATTCACAATAATAAAGAATGTATTACATTGTATTGTCATCAAGATTAAGAGTGTGTACCAAATTTAAGATCGATCTGCCGCCAAGAAGGGGTTAAATTTATAAAGAATATACAGGGTGGCCCACCATATTCGACACGGTCTGTAGCTGGATAACCATGGGGTTTTTAAAAAAAGTAAATACTAAAACATATACAAGTCGGATAAAGCTACAGTATAAAATTATTTTAGTCTATACAGGGTGTCTCAAAAAGTGTGACGTATCAAAGTTATATTTTTTAAAATAGAACACCCTATATTTTATGACGGTTTTAGATTCTACTTTAAAAATAACTTAAGTTTGTTTAATAGTATTAAGTGTCTAATTTTATTCGTTTTTGTGATATTTGATTTTTTTTGAAAAATGCAGAGGTAAAATTAAATTCATTTTACTTTAACACTTTTAACACTTTAAACTTTAAAATGTGTAACAAGATTAGAAAAAGTCTGCCATATCATACGTAGGTCAAATCAAGATCAAATATTGTACAGGGTAATCAAAAATAATTTCAATTTTTCAGAAAATCAAATAGCCATATCTTTCTTATTTTAAATGGAACACCCTGTATTATTTTACGTTACATGGTGACAAATAAAATATTCTTTCAAATGGTGTATAGGTTGCCTATACCTATCTTTGTGTTTTTAGTAAAATCTGTTTTTACAAATTTTTAGTCCAAATGTTTATTTAAATTAAAGTTGGCTGTGACATAGCAGCCATTAATATTTTTCTTAAGAAAATAACAACGACCATTTATTGATTACTAGTATTTTAGTCAGTTTAAAAGAAATTTCAATAATTTTAAATAAAAACCCTTCTTCTACAACAACAAGATGATATAATACTGGTAGGATGTGACAAAAATGGTTTACTTTAGTCTAGAGTTAATCCTGAAAAATATTCCAGGAGAAACCATCTGATAACCTTAATAGTTGCTTTAAAAAATTTGACACAGTGATTATGGATAATGGAAGTAACGAGTTATAGGTCACAGAATGTCGTCATAACTGACCAGAGGCGTTATTAGGATTGTTTAAAAACACAAGTTTTATCATTACCACATTCAGCTGAAATAAGTGTTATTGGAAGTAGCATTATAAGCAACTAATGAATTTTTTTCTGTGAATGTTAAAAATAGTGGCAGATAATATAAAATCTTTTAATTTTGTGCTTTTTTCCAACAAATTTACATTTTGCAATAACGGCTTAGTAAATAGGCATTTCTATATCCCAGCCTACTTACATTTAAATAGACATTTGGAATAAAAATATGTTAAAACGGAATTTACTTAAAACTATAAAGATAGGTATAGGCAACCTATACACCATTTGAAAGAGCATTTGGTTTGTCATCATGTGGTGTAAAAAAATACAGGGTGTTCCATTTAAAATAAGAGAGATATTGCTATTTGACTTTCTAAAAATTGAAATTATTTTTTGATCACCCTGTATAATCTATGACCTCAATATGACCTACGTATGATAAGGCAGACTTTTTCTAATCTTGTAACAAATTTTTAAGTTTAAGGAGTTTATATTGTTAAAATAAAATTAATTTAATTGCACCCCTGCATTTTGAAAAAAAATGAAATATCACAAAAACGAATAAAATTAGACACTTGGTACTATTAACAAACTAAAATTATTTTTTTATGTAGAATCTAAAACCGTCATAAAATATAGGGTGTTCTATTTAAAAAAATATAACTTTGGTACGTCACACTTTTTGAGACATCCTGTATAGACCAAAATAATTTTATACTGTGGCCTTATCCGACCTGTATATGTTTCAGTATTTTTTTTTAAACCCCATGGTTATCCAGCTACAGACCGTGATCGAATATACCATTATTTTAAAAAACTCAAAAAAAACTTCTTTTAAACATTATAACAAAAACCACAACTCTCTCTAGCACTTTTAAACAAAAATTTTGTATTACTGATTCAACACAACCTGTTGAGCATTAAAAAACCAGAAGGGAATCGAAGTAAATTTTTATTACAAACACCCTTAAAAGACTTGAAAGGAAAACTTTTTATGTTTCTCTGAATATAAAGTGGTACAGTCGATGGAAGTAAATAAAAACGGTTTGTTGAGAAACGGGAGACGAATGCAAAGAAAATGAATTATATCGAACTTTTTGGTTTTTACTTTATTTTAAAATTTTACCAAAAAAAAATTAGTATATGGTTCAAATACAGGGTGTTCATTTAAAGGCTTTCCACTCAAAGTTATCTTCAGGAAACAGAGACAGATTTGAGGAAAATCGCCGAAACACGTCAAGAATATATATTGTGTATTGAGGGGAACAGTTTCTGTCTCTAAGAAATTGGACGGCGCCCCTTTGGCCCCTTAGCCACCAGGGCCACCGCCCCAAGAGTCTGTAAATGAAGGAGGCCGGGTCAGAGTGGTACATCGTTTTAAGAGCTCACATTGACGAGTACTTTATAACCCTAGAATATGAAGTCAATATCGTCACCTATTAGGAAATAGTGACGGTACTTTAAAAATTACCTTAATACCACCTGATTTGGATGGTCATATTTCGCGAACCTAATAAAAGTTAGATGTACTTAATGTGTAGGTGTTTTCTTAAAAGCTCATTTAAAGATCTTTTTTAATGGTAAAATAATATACAGGGTTCTTAAATAAAAATATATATGTACTTTTTCATTCTACCCTGTATATTACTACCAGTAAATATCACCATTAAAAAAAGACCTTTAAAAGAGCTTTAAGAGGCTACAACACATTAGGTACATCTAGCTTTGTTGGATTTCGGAAATATGTGCCATCCAAATCAGTGCTATTTAGGGCATAATTTTAAAGTATCAAGCTCACGAAACCACAATCGATGCCCCAAACAAGTCAATGGGCCTTACCTGGTTTCATGACTGTAATGCGATATGGGTAAAAAGTGGACATCTGGGTATAAAGTCAACATTGAAAAGTACAATTTTTTTTTCATTGTCACAAATTGGCAATACCCTAGGCTATGTTGGTGCACATTAATTTTTTTTACAACTTTTAGTTTCCAAATAAATTCAATTGAAACTTGCCCTTCCCTAAGTCACAAAAATTTAGGCAAAAACATTGTCTATTAAAAAAATTGTACTACAAAAGTATTAGTTGTTTAAAAATTATTTTTTGTGTGCCAAATCTATTAACCTGATGTAGTATATTTCTGTTAATTATTTGAAAAATTATGCAGTAATTACACGATAACGCTTTTTTTTTAATTTACAGTCTTTTTTTATAAAGTTAACGTTTCCGTTGACTTATAAAAAAAAGTTTACATTTGTATAACTTCGCAAATATCTTGTTTGACCGGGCCACCTTTAGAGAAAAAAGCGCAAATTTTTTATTTGCTAATATTTGCTATTCTTAGAAAAAATGCTTTTCTTTCACATGCTGCAGCGGTATTTATTTATTTTGCATTAGTCGATACGGATTCAAAACAAATTTGTAAATGAATCAAATAAATTGAGATTTAAGGTTTTGCATTAATCAAGCCAGGCCATGGTTAGGTTAATCTGTAAACTTAAAATATTTGTTTTACAGTATACAGGGTGATCATTTGAGTCGGCACTATTGTTAACTATTTTATTATTGGCGATACGAAGTCGGTTAATAGAGAAGTAGTAGATTTCCGCTGACAACGTTGTAAAACAATTGAACATCGGGCTTCGATTTATTGCAAAAATATATTTTTTTAATGAAACACCCTGTATATTATATCACCAATCGAAGATCTATCAAGAAGTTTTAAACAAAGTCATGTGTTATATCCAGTTCTTAATAGTTCATCCGGGAATTTGATGTAAACTGGCATTTTAAAATAGAACACTCTGCATATTGCATTACCATTAAATAGATATTTTAAAGAGCTTTAAAATACCACATTTGATATGTCTATCTCTTGTAGTTTTGAAAATATGGCCATTCAAATCTAAAAAATAGTAGATATTAATGTCTATTTTATCTTTGACACTAAACTTAGTGCTTATAGCTTGAAGCTGTGGAAAATTTAACATAATTTTCAGATTTTGATGGCCATATTTTCAAAACTATAAGAGATAGACATATCAAATGTGGTATTTTCTTAAAGCTCTTTAAAATATCTATTTAATGGTGATGCAATATACAGGGTGTTCTATTTTTAAAATGCCAGTTTACTATCAAATTCCTGAGGATGGCCATATTTCCGAAACTATTAAAAATTGGATATAACACATGAGGACTTTGTTTAAAACTTCTTGATAGAACTTTCGATTGCTGATATAATATACAGGGTGTTTCCTTTAAAAAAGTATATTTTTTTAAATAAATGGAAAACCCGATGTTCAATTGTTTTATTGTTGACCGCACGTTAATCAGCGGAAAAATACTACTACTTCTCTAATTTACCCGACTTCGTATCTCCAATAATAAAGAAGTTAGCAATAGTGCCGATTTAAAACTGATCACCCTGTATACTGTAAAACAAATATTTTCGCACAATTTTATCAACATTCATGATTATTATATCAATACAAACATTCGCTAATTTAAAAGCATTGATGTCCATTTTTTTCAATTTCGTCACACTGTGCGACACTGAAACATTTGACATGAACCCAGATGGCTCGGGTTCAATCCCCCAGCCAGCCAGAAAGATACATGATGCGTTTTTTAGGCTAATTTAAGAGCGGCTCTCAAAAATAACGTCCTGCTTATGTGCCATTTCCGCGATGTACAGAAAGGCGCTGCGTAGAGATCGAAAAACCACATGTTTCCAGTGCTTGGACAACGTTGACGAAACAGGGGAAAAGTGGGTTAAAAAGAGTCCCTATATAAAAAGGGTCACGAAATCCCGCCAGATGAGTGGTAAGGGTTACTAATTCTACGATATGTACCCCAGGAAAATAAAACGTCCAGGTTGAAACCTTCCGCTTTGAGAGTCAAGGGCCATTCTATTAGGTTTGGTTAAACTCGGTAAAAATATACATATTAGTTTCAAAATTGAAATGAAAATATTACCAAAAGGACATATCTGGTTTAAAGTAAATTAGTAATACAGGGTGTCCAAATTTTCTTTCGCTTTGACTTTAAGTGGTTTAAGTTTATATGAACATAGGTCCAGAAATGCAGCTTGTTTCCAAGATACAGGCTGTAATTTTCAAAAAATCGGGTATTAACATATCTTAAATGTTTCTTAACCAACTAAAATTGGCAGTGTAATTTGTAGCATTGGACGATTTTAAATTAAATGTAGACATGTCCTTTTTTAATGAAATATTTTAATTTATTCTACAGCAAATATGTTTAAACACAATATTATTGGGTTTCTCTAGAATAAAAATATTTATTAAACGTTTCAAGAAACTTAAACTTTTTATATATCATAAGGGCGATTTTGCTCTTGAAATAATATAATAAAAATTAAAATTACTTTTAGGAAATAATTAATTAAGAACTATTTGATATAAAATAATATCAAAGGTTAAGAAAACTTACTTAAGAAGGTTGCAACCTCTAAACATATGTTTAAGGCTTCGGTCGAAACTATTTATAATAATCTAATCCTAAAATAAGTAGTTTTCTTATCGAGGCTGCCAGAGCATGAACTGATCCCGCGGACGCCTTCCAAAAATCTGAAAAACTTTTTATTAAAAATATTGCCACGATGATCTGACTGAAAATGTAAAAAACTTTTAATAAAAAAGACCAATGATCTGATTTTGACATCAGTTTGTTTTAATAAATTCTGTTTCATCTTTAGTCAGATCATCAGTAATTATTAATAAAAACTTTCCACATCTTTAAGGCGCGTCCAAGGGATCAGTTCAAGTTTGGCAGCCTTGTTAAAAACTTATTTTATAATTAAATTATTACAAATTAATTTGACCTTGAACCTATGTTTGGCGGTTGCAACCTTCTTTACAGTTTTTTTCCAACCTTTAATAATTATTTCATATCAAATAATTCACTAATGATGTCTTTTAAAGTAATCTTAATTTTTATTATAATGTTGCAAAGCATAATAGTCCTGCGTATATATTGAGACGTTAGATTTTGGAATTACATAGGACCACTTCACGTCAATGGGGCAAATATACCATATGGAACTATCTTCTGGGACCATAAGACTGAGTGTATAAAAAAAGCTATCCTTTTAATTTACTATTTAGACTACAGGAACTATTTAACAAACTTAACCCTCCACTAGGGGTAGCCGTATGCAGGCTTAACTAAAACATTCTCCTTCGACAACGTATTAAAAACAAAGTTCTCGTTCAAATGGCGTCTTCTGTCTCTTGCGAAAAACACAGTAGAAATTTTGCACCAGCTCTTTTCCCCGCCAATATGAAGATGAAATTAGCTTACCGCCAGAAAGGAGAATTATTGTTAAATACTTACGCCACCAACCCTGACTCCCGTAAATCAACTCGTTCCAGGGAAACATCTTCCTCATAGCGCTCGATACATCTTTAAAAACAACTTCCCAGTGCTGGAGATTACGTCCAATGTTAAAACAGTTCTAATTTTTTCATGACACTATAGACCAATTTCCATTCACTCACCCTTGTAAGTACGGGAGCTAATACCTCACAAATTTAAGTACTTAGAAAACACAAAATTTTGCATGACAGGCAGTATGGATTTCGCCACAAAAGATCTACAGCAGATCTTCTTTCCTTCGTATCACACTGCTGGAATAAGTCTCTTGAGTTTCTAGGTGAGTCCCAGATCGTTGCTCTTGATATATCCAAAGCTTTTGACCAGGTCTGGCATGCCGCACTTCTTAATAAACTTCCTCCTATGGTCTTTCAACTAAACTCTGTACTTGGCTCTCTAGTTATCTATCTGATCGTCGTATATCAGTTATTGTGGACGGCCATTCTTCAAGCTTTCACCAAGTAAATGCTGGAGTCCCTCAGGGCTCAGTTCTGGCACCAACATTGTTTCTTCTTCACATCAACGACCTTCTCTCGTCCACAACTAATTCCATTCATAGTTTCGCCGACGATAGTACCCTTCACTCCAGTTTTCAGGTTCCTAAACCCATTACTAAACCTGACTTGGAAAACAAACGCAGAGCGATGCAGATATCTCTTTCGCAGGATCTTAATTTAATATTGGATTGGGGCGCCAAAAATCTCGTCCATTTTAATGCATCCAAAACACAATCATGTTCCTTGTCGCGAAAAGAGTCATCAAATACTCATCCTCTACTTATGAGCGGCCAAGTTTTACAGAGCAAAGACACCTTTAATCTTGTGGGCGTCACATTTGAAAGTAACCTTAACTGGCATAAACACATTGTATCTATAGCCACGGCAGCTTCAAAAAGCTTGGATTTCTCTTTCGAGCCAAAAAGTATTTTTCCGCTTCTAATTTATACACTTTATATGTGTCCCAAATCCGACCTCCCTTGGAATATTGTTCTCATATCTGGGGCATGGCGTCCCCCACAACCCTAAGCATTCTTGATTCTATTCAAAGAAGAGCTATTCGTCTCATTAATGATCCTTCACTTACAGAAAGGCTTCCTCTCTTGCACATCGTCGGGCTGTGGGGGATTTATCGCTTTTTTATAGGTACTTCCATGGCTTCTGCTCTGAAGAATTGTCCAGTATAGTTCCTCCACTCACGGTTCCCAACAGAGAAACTCGTGGTTCCGCGCGTATGCATCCCTATACGGTCCAACTGGACAGGCCCCGAACTTCCCACTTTGTTCGTTCTTTTATCCCTAGAGTTTCTAGATTGTGGAACCTGCTGCCCGCGGAGGTCTTTCCTTCCCCCAAATCTTCAAGTATTTAAGTCCCGTGTCAACAAACTCCCTCTTACCTCGCTTAAGACACCCACGGTACGTTAGTATTTAGGCTTTTAGCCTTCGTGGTTTGTCCAAAGTAGAAAAGCCAAACAAAATTTGTTTAATTTTATATTACCAGAAAACAAATAAACTAATAAAAACAAAAAATATAATACCAAAAAATCTCTTTCCTTTAAATCCACCATTGCACCTCGCATTTAGCAGTCACCATTACTGATACGATACAAGGTTCCCTAAGTTTCTTTAAATCAGTTTGCCAACTTTCAAGGCTTCCGGACCTTTATCAGGCAGTCCATAAAAAAGTTGAAATTGACTTTGAGCTACAAACTCGGAATCACGATAACTCGAAAAAGTCTTGTAGAAATCGTTAGATCCTTTTCGGCCGACTTTTTTTTTTGGAAAACGTATTAAGATGTTTATTTTATTAAGTTGGGTCGATTAAATAATGATTTTATTAAGGCCACTTAAAGGTATTTAATTGGATTTTTATATTTAAAAAAACCTAATCTTAAATTATTATACAGGGTTACCCAAATTAGGTGTTCACTATTTGTAAGTTTGTTATTATTTTTATGTTTTACTCATCTATTATTGACCTGTAATATCTTAGAAACGGAATATGTTATGGTAGCAATAATACCTGCTATCACACCATAGGGCATTATGATAATGCCCGCTTATAATGCCCTAATGCACTAATATGGAAATTTTATTGCTTATCCAATTTTATTTCTCTCACAATAAAGATCAAGTTTATACAAACATATGTATTAAAATAAAATCAATAACTTACCAGTTCCTGAAAATATGCCATTAAAACGGTTTCGGTTATTTGAAGAATTGCGTTCGCATCTTTCCAAATACCAAATATGCCATACTCCCGATCATACTGTTGCCTTGATTTAACTGGCAAAAGATTTTCGGTCGCTTTTATGGCCTTTTCTCTTATATTTTGTGGAATTTCTTCCATTTTGAGCAAATCGTTAAATAAAAAATGCCAACTGACTAACTGATAGAAACATCAAAGTCAAACTTAACACCAGTCATTATCTACTTACGTATACAGGTACAGGTGCAACTTATTTTTTATATTGCGAATAAATAATGTAATTAGTCATTGAAAAACTCTTTTTGGGTAAAACATAAAGCATTGTATGCACCACAGGCTTTACTGGACTATAATGCCCAATAGGTCGAAATCTATTTTGACCTTCAGGGCATTATAGTCCTAGTAACGCCCGTGATACATAAATAGCTATAATTACAAAATTGTTTAAATTGACAAACTTTTGCATTAAACAGAGTGTTTCTAAACAGATAAGAAAAATTTACGAAGGTGATTTCTTGTTTAAAACAAAGGGTAATTGCTTTATAAACGTGGAGTGAAAAGTCAACCATAAGGAAGATATTGCAAAAAGAAATAAAAAATAAAATTGTTTTTTTAAATCTGAAAAGTAAAAAGGTGTTTGTTTCTAAACGACCGGTAAATGGCAAAAAAGAATTATTACAAATGCATTAATAGGTAACAGCAAATAAATATATTTATTTTTTTATATATAAAATAAATTTACTCGTTTCACGTTATGTTTTTCCTTTTATTTTTTTATTTATAAATTGGTTAGTTTAATAAAAAAAACAATAGTTAAAAAGTTCAGGTTATCCAAATTTATATTTTTTGAGGTCATTGTGTCAGTCTTTCTTTAAATTTAGTTAGCAGGACCGATAGAGGTAGTGTATTTCCACCATTTTTATTAATTTTAAAAAATACAAAAATATTTAAAATGTGTTTTTATATTAGCAATACTTTTGTGAAATTTTATTATTCCATCATTATTTGTTTTTGCGATAAAAATAAAAAACGATATTTCTTCGCCATATTTGTACCGCGCTATCTCCCTAATGGTTGACTTCTGACCCCACGTTTATAAATCAAACTACCCTTTATATTAAACAAGGAATTATCTTCCAAAATTGTTTGCATTTGCAATGCTTATTTTATGTTTTAAAAATATGAGGTGAATTTTATTATTCTTTTCTTAAACTAAACAGAGATCCGAAAAAATTAGAAAAAAACAACACGCATTCTTATTAGCTTAATTTAGGAAATGCAGAAAAATGTAACACTCATTTACACAGTCACTGGGGTACCTTTTTTTGTTATAAATATTTCTTTAGTTGCCGCCCAAGACACCACGGAACTTATTAAATTTAATTAGGTGAGTGATAAATTACCCTCTTAATACCATAAATGTATTGCCCAATTTAAACAAAATTGGGTCAGGGATATTCAAGTGATTAAAAACATATTTTTTAAAAGTTTAAGACTCTGTATTTTGAAAACGACGAATTTGCGGACCCAAATTTATATGAGATTTTTCCTATTTTAATGAGAAAATTCTGTTTACTGTTCAAAAACACCCTGTTAATACACCATTTATTTCAAAAATACAGTTTAACCTATTTTGTTAAACAAATTGCGTCAGGTTGAGTGCAACAAGGTAATTTTTCAGGCATAAATTGGATAAAGTTTTCTAGTAAGGTAAAAGTCGCTATTATGAGACACTGTCCACATTTATGAAACATTACGAAAAATACAAATTTAATAAAATAATACGACATTATACCCTTTATTAATTTAATAAACATAATATTTTATTAATTTTAAAAGTGATCAGAAAGTTCTGCGGTAAATTGCTGTTAAAAGTTTATAAAAAGGATTTTTAGTAGTGGCTTATCTGCTCTTAAAACCATCACTGGAAAGAGTTGAATGATACTGGCTATATAACATTTCAACCTAACCTAAAACTTAATTTTTTATTTCTAGGCAAAATGTCATAAAGAAAATTTATTTAGAATAAAGTTTGTAATCGACAAAAATAATAATACAAAATTTTATTGACCAACATAATTTGGCGAAAACGTCTTGATTTATTTGTTTACAGCTAAAAAAATGTGTTGTGTACAAATTTAGAAAAAGCAGGTGTTTGAAAAGCAAACTATGAGAGTTTTTGGGTAATTATATTATAAAAATTTAAAATAATATATTTTTGATGACTCCAAAATCAGTTTTATGAAATTTTTTGATACCTCTGTAACATTAATAAAGTCATTCAAAATGCTATTCTATATAAATTTTCTAAATTATATTTTGCTTAAAAATGAAGAATAAAGGTAGTTTACTTCTGGAGACAGATCAGGTTTTTAAGTTTTTGCGTACTCAGTTACAAAATTGTCATTTTCTCTTTGAGAATTATCTTTTTTGTAGAAGCAAAACGTTTTTTCATGAAAAACTTTTTTGTAATATTTTTTTACCTATTTGTCCTCTTGTAATCCCCATCAGTGGACAGTCTATAGAGATTGGGTAAAATTTCGGTTAAAGGGTGTCACTGAAACTACTCGTTGCCGTTGGTATAAAAATTATTGCGGTCACGTGGCCTAGCGCAAAGAAGGCACTATTAACTTTCCAGTCAAATAGAAAAAGGGTGTCATGTAGTAGCTCGTTTTCCCTTTGATTCTCATTTAACACCGTTTTACTTTTGAAAATCATACTTCTTCAGACTTAAAATCGTTTGAAGTTAAGCTTTATTTTGTATACATACTTCTATTGTTAAGGGCCCTGTCCCACTTAACGTTTAAATACGAGGGTGGTTCAAATATGATTGAGACAAATACTTTGACACGTTTATTTACTATCGAAAAAATTTACAAAAATTTATAGCTTTTCCATGTATCTCCCCTCACTATTTACGCATTTTGTCGACCTTTCTAAAAGTTTTTTGATGTCGGAATCAAAGAATTCTTTGGGCAACTTGGACAGCCATGTGCGCCCTACCTCGTCATTGGTATTGAATCTTTGACCTCCGAGGGCTTCTTTTAAGGGTCCATAAATATGGTAGTCGCAAGGTGATAAATCTAGTCTGTAGGGGGTGTTCCAATACCTCCCACCCCAATTCCGATATTGAATCGAGAGTGAGACGCGCGGTATGAAGGCGCGCGTTATCCTGGGGAAGAATCGCATTTCGTGCTGGAATGCTCCTTCGTTTTGAGCGGTAAGTACCTTTTGCGTGTGTTTTTAGAAGATTAGAGTAGTATGCAGCATTGATGATACGTTGGGTGTGCAGGAAATCGACGTACAGCATGCCCCACCGGTCCCAGAACACAGTACACATGATCTGGCTCGCGGTCGACGATCATGCGACTCATTATCGACGGTTTCGCGGCCATCCTTAAATGCTTTGGCCCATTTAAACACAACAGCCCTACTCAGGCGCTTACGACCGAACTGATTTCTCAAACGCATAAAAATGTCGTGTTTTTAACGCCTTTCCACACTTAAAAACGAATTATAATACTTTGCGCAACGGTGGTTGGCACTTAAAGTTCACTCAAGCACGTAGCATGTGCGTGAAACATGTGGTCCCAACAAAAACTATGCCACACTGTTCCTAAGGGACCCAGCTACCACATACTCAAGCCACAACCTTTAAAAACATACTTGCGCACCATCTACAGCGTTTGTCTCGATCATATTTGAACCACCGTCGCGTCGTAGAACAAGACATCAAGGTCGGGTAAAATATTCCCGAAATGAAAAAAAAACAATTTTTGTGAGTAAAATAAAAATTTTCAGCGGTATAAACTGTATTGGCAATATTTAGAATATGAATTACGCTTATAACACATTTCAAAATAAACAGAAAAAAGATGGCAGTGGCGTAGCATTGACTAATATGGACATGGGCGAAATTGCATCAGCGAGGCCCTTTTTTTTTTCGTTATCAAGATCTTTACAATAAATCTATTTTACCAAACATACCACTTATAATAGTAAAAATGTACAATTGCATTGACTAATATGGACATGGGCGAAGTTGCATCAGCGAGGCCCTTTTTTTTTCGTTATCAAGCGCTTTACAATAAATCTATTTTACCAAACATACCACTCATAATAGTAAAAATGTACAATTGCATTGACTAATATGGACGTGGGCGAAGTTGCATCAGCGAGGCCCTTTTTTTTCGTTATCAAGATCTTTACAATAAATCTATTTTACCGAACATACCACTCATAATAGTAAAAATGTACAAATACGCAGTGGCAGAATATTAAAAAGCACGTAAATTAAAAAAAAGAGGTTTAATTCTTAACCAAAGTCAGGTTCGGGTTAGTTCTGGTTACACACATATGGGTTAAAAGATGAACGCAGCCATAAAATGTTGTCATGGTAATGTGAAAAATAAAATGTAAGATTTAGATAAAAGAGTGTCATTTAAACAACTATTTGGCATAAAAATAGTTTTGGTCATGTGACCTAGTGCCAAGGAGGTAACTGTTTTTAAATGAAAAAAAGGATCATATAGCACTTTTTTTAAAGCCCTTTGATTTTCCACTTAATACCATTTGGTTTTTATTAATTGGCCTAGCCGTTCCAGACTTGGATAATTGATACTTCTAGGACCCTGTGCCGATTTTAATGATTTTTTGCATATGGATTAACCTAAGTTAACCATTACCCTAAATTGGCACATAATATTTACACCATTTTTAAAATTTATTTAACACATTTTTTCATTAAATTACAAAGCTTTACCTTAGAAAAAGGTTTTTATAAAATTGTGCCAATTTAGGTTTTAATCAAGAATAAGTAAAAAATATTGTAAAGTGGCATTTCAAGCTTGATTATAGATATCTCGAAAACAAAACGCTGTTAAATAAAAATCCTTTTAAATTAGTAATCAGCGTGATCAGAAAATGTTATTATAAAATTTCCCCTAGCTGCAATATTTCTTCAATACGAATACCAATAAAGAAAACGTATTTTCCACCATATCCTGTGTATTTAAAGCCTCAGGCCTTTGTGGACGACTCTTACAAGATAAAAACAACAACAACTAAGCCAAAATAAACTAACAATTTTAATAAAACTAACTTAATTGCCACTAAGAACAACCAATAAAAAGGGGCAAAGTGTTTCCTATCTTAGAGCTAGTCTTAGTACTAATTGAAACGGATTAATTTAAAACAGACTATACCTACATAAATAATCTAAAAATAGCATTAGTTTAGGTTGGCTGTGTAAATAGAAATTCAGACAGCTTAGTCTTGGATCTAAGGAAATGCAAATTACACTGGAAAGGGTTTTACTGCAAGCTGTAATGTTATTATGGCCGGGATGTGCCACTGAACATTCTCGTTTTGTTAGCTCTGAAAACCTAGTTTATTTGCTTCTCAGTTATATATAATTGTATAATTTTATTATGCACTTCTTGCTTTAGTAAAATAAATTTTTATAAACATTATTTTGTATGTACCTTTAAAAAATTGCTGGCAAAATAACAATAACAACAACATAACTTTGCTTTTAAAGAGTGGCGTTAGCTTTCATTGGCGCTAGCAACGTCTGGCGCTTAACCAATAGATCTGTGATGATCTGATTTTGTATGCACCTTTAAAAATTGCTGGCAAAATAACAATAACAACATAACTTTGCTTTTAAAGAAGAGTGGCGTTAGCTTTCATTGGCGCTAGTAACGTCTGGCGCTTAACCAATAGATCTGTTGACCGATAGGTCTGTTCTTAGTTTCTTTGCTGGTTGGTTTTAAATCGATCGATTATACAAAACAACCCACCGGTTTAAAACGAATCTGTTTTGAACCAACCTCTCGATTAAGAAAAAGTTAAATGCTGTTACTGCCAATGGTAGCTAAGGCCATTCCTCTTTAAAAGTGAGGTTATGTTGTAATTCATATTTTTTTGCTAGAGTGCCGTAATGCCTACTTGGTATAAATAATGGAAGTTATTGCGCATGCTATATTAAGGAACACAATTTTTAAACACGGCCATTTAGCTGATAAAATTGACTATCTTGGTCTGAAAGGAGGAAAAAAATGTACAGAAATTACCCGACTTTTGGTTTGTGTCTGTGTGTAGATGGAATTTTTAATTGTTACGTCTAAAGACATTATTATTTTTAGATATTTGTAATTATTGGTTTGCAAAGCACTGAATAGCAGATTTCATTGATCAAGGGCCAACAACAAACTAGAACTTTTTTTAATTTACAGTGTATCTACTGTTGGACTTACACTATACCTGTAACTTATTGTATTTTTGATATTTCGAGAAAAAGTTATTCTTCATAAAAATGTCTAAGGCTTTACCAGAAATAGCGGAAGCGCTAGTGGAACCCGCCATATGGTATGATAGGGTGTCCGTTATTTGCCAAATCGTTTTTTTTTGGCGATCGCCCCCTAAAATTTTTAGTTTATAGACTAAAAAAACATAACCAATGCTCTTAGTTCTTGATTTAAACCGTGCCGAAATCATGTTGCTTTTTCCTTTTAAATAACATGGGATTTTGGATTTTTCTTTTTGTTGGTGGTAGCATACTGGTGGTAGCAGAGATTAAGTATGTTGATTTAATAAATAATGAAAAACCAGGATGGCGTACCTTGTAATTTGTAGGACAATGTGGATATTAAATTGTATAAATATTATTTAATCAACAAAAAAATCAGCTGGTTAGTAGTTATTTTTCACGCCATCGTTAATCATACATGTTGGTGGAAGGGGACTCTTTGATGAAACCTTACATTTTTGTAGGACACATATTTTTCGGTTTATTTAGATAATTATCTTAAAAAATAACAGAAAATCCCTGTTAGTAATAAATTTTTGATATTCGTCAAATCAACACATTTAATTCCTGCTACCCCTGTAAGCTACCAAAAACAAAAATTTGCTGTAAGGGAAGAAAAATACACTACTCAAAAGAATTATCGCATGCTTATTATCGCATATTTCTGCCGTACTATCGAACAAAATGCTTCATTAAATGGCCATATCTCTTTTAATTATTGTTATTGATATGCATGTACAATTAAAAAAATAAAACGTTACAGTAAGCGAGTTATGCACCTCATATTAATCCGGCTGTTTTTTACCGTTGGGCAATAAACTCTACGGGGGTGATAAAAATGAAAAATGGATGGTTTTTAATCGCCCTATATAATGTGCTGTTAAAAGGAGAAATCTCATTTGTTAATAATTTATACCTACCCATTTCTGATATTTTATAATCACAAATTTGACTACTCTCCTTTCAACAGCACATCATACAGGGCGATTCAAAATTATCCATTTTTTCAATTTTTTTTTATCACCCCGTAGGATTTATTGCTAACAGTAAAAACAATGGTTAATATAAAGTTATAGCTTTACGTTTTCTTAACATTTCTATTTTTTAATTGTCTTGATATCTTAATAATTAAAAGATATGGCCATTTTAATGAAAGCATTTTGTATTGAAGCTTATGGAAGAAACCGAGCATATGCGATAATTCTTTTGAGTAGTGGAAGTTGGGCGTCCTCGTCAAAAATAAAGCTACTTAAGAAAAATTTGCTTGTTAGTAATGACTTGTAAAAATGGTCCCTAACTATAAATCGTAAGAACTTAAAATGAATATTAAGAACTTAAACTTAGTAGGATTTTTTTTCTACATGTAAATTGATATTTTGCTGGAGCACCGAGAACAAAGAAAACTTTGGTGAAATGAATAACCCTATTCTACATACATCGAAAGGAAATATTTATTCTATGTTGTGCTTTTTATCACCGTGTC
>JACEGR010005926.1:0-66906 GCA_014170235.1 Listronotus bonariensis
AGGCACGCGCAGTACCCTAAATATGGAGTTGCAGAAGATTCCTCGTGGCGTCGCAGCTAACTGGTGATTAAATATACCACCACCACCACCTACTTTACATTGTTTACCGGTTTTATTTCAATTGCTTCGTTGGCGACATGGTTATGGTGATGAACAACTGATCCAAAGGTCCACGGTTCGAGTCCTGACATCTGCGTTTGGACTTTTTTAAATGTATTATGGTACGTAATTCCCCAGCGCGAAGTCCGATGGTGAATGCGCAAGGCAGCAACAGTTGGATGGTTAATATGATGTAGCACAAGATTCCTAAAGTTCTGGTTAGTGACGTTAGAGAGAACGTTGACAAGTGACAGATGACAGATGACATTTGTTGTTGTTGGCGCGAAATTTCGATATTTCCAAATTTCGAAAAGGCCCCTAGCGCGCTAGCGCGATAACACGCATGAAAACTACCCCTATCTATAAAAACTACCCCTATCTATCACGTGGTTTAAAATCATCCCCTATTTTGGGCCACGCCCTAGGACTGGCACCAAAAATGCAGATCGAACCTTAAATTTTCCCCATGTATTTCTTATGGGAAAACTACCCTTATTATGTTAGAAACGGCATAGTGTAATTCCATTTTTCACAGCACGCCTGAAATTTAAAGGCAGTTTTATCTCGAAAAAAGAAATCTTTAAAAGAAACCCCAAATAATGTTTACAAGCAGTTGTTGAGAACCCCGAGATAAAACTTGGCAAATTAAACAAAATGTGGAGTGGAAGAACCACAGCTAAATTTCTTTTGCGTAAAATAGATATCACCCCTATAAATTTAGATTTGCCAAGGACTTAAACCGAGATTTCGAACGCTGATGTTGCGAGTGGTATACACGCGCGTGTAAAGAAAATTTAAATTTCTCTTCAAAAACAATATGGTCCGACGAAAGTATGGTCACTAATCATGGTATCTTCAATCATTGCAATACGCATTACTAAGCTCAACAAAACCGCGTGTTAAGAAAATATCGAAAACATCAAGAACGTTTGGGTTTAATATGTGGTGTGGAGTTTTAGGGAACTAAAATGCCAGGTATTTACCATAATTCATTAATTGCAGAAATGATACCATCATTTATTTTTGCAGCACAAAATGTAGCAAGTTAGCATGTCAAAGTTACTTTCATGGCTATAAGCCATCCTGCATATTCGGACCATAATAATACAATAAGATATTAGCTATTCACCAATAAACAATAATAGAGACAACAGTAACAATAAGACAATTGCTCTAAAAACAACTCGACAAACAGGGTAATAATGACAAATACTATTTTATAATGATATTAAATTATGTTACAGATACAGTAACAGGTATTAACGTCCAAGCATTTGTTTGCAAGGCCTACTTAAAAATAACTTAAAAAAAAGAAAAAATGCAATTTTCTTTTAACTAAAAATTAAAATATGACATGTGATACATACGTTGAATTTGTAATAAAAAATGGGATCAGATACAGAGGTGTACTTTTTCTGAGCCATATAAAAATATAAAGTTGATGATGGTTTCTTGAAAACGAAACGTCGGGTATAAAATCTAAAAATACCATCATGTAGTAGCTAAAGAGTGCCAATGAAAAAAGTGTTATTAGTTTTTTTATATCTCTTCAAATAAAGTCAGAAAAAAATAAATCGATATAGTCAAATTTTAGTTTTTGCCAAATATCTCAGCAGGCCATGGAAAATTTTTAAGTTTTTAAACGGCATGTAAATAAGCTTTAAAAACACAACTATTTCCTAATTTAACCTAAGCTGTATCTCCAATAGGTACTGAGATTCCCCTGCTTAGGATCCTTATCATTCTAAAACTGCTATTGGTTTGCAAGTGACATATTTATTGTAGTGACAGTAAAAACTTTTACTTACCTTTACAACAGTAGAACCCAAATTAGCGAGAATCACTCATGACGTTACGTTGTACTACACAGTATGTTTCTTCATAATATTAAAAGAGTAATAAAATTTCGAAAAATAAACTAAAATAGACATAACCACAAAAACAACTGCACGACCTGCTCATCACAGTGTGTTGTGGGTAAGTAGATCAAATTAAAAACTTCCTCCACCTTTGAGCACGTACTGTATGGAGAGCGCCCTTGCCGCTTCGGACCGTTCGGACTCTAAAGCGCCAGAGAAAAGCCTATGAGATCAAAATTCTTCCTCTCTTCTTCGTGTACTCAAACAACTAGTTAAATCTTTTTTTTAAACTCCTTAATTAAACCCTGAGGCTAATACACACTCTTTATGAATCCACTTTCTTTTATCCATTCATAAATAGAATCAGACCCCTTCCGACGTTGCCAAATGCTTTCCATATTTTGCATGTGTATAACTGACGTTTAGTAGTCGTTTTTTTCACTTTTAGACTTTAGGTTATGCATTTACAATTTTCATATTTTATGTTATTTTTCTAAAAATATGAGGGAAAAATCTATTTTACTTAATTTTACATGTGATGTTCAGTTTCATTAACTCGTTTTACCAATTTTACCCCACCCAGCACCCCTTTCACTCCCCGGTCCCGTAAGTTTGTTTACTGATTATTTTTAAAAAACGGAAATATTTTGGATATGCGCCACTTACGTTTTATTTAGAAGAGTGTCTAAAATATGTAAGTATCAATAATTTTTAAAAACCCTTATAATAGCAGAAAACCGTATTAAACTATTACCGTTATTACCTAACCAAACCATACAATTTTTATTAAGTGAGGGCCTTTTTAAATTCCAAAATGATAAAAGTTATATAATGCTTCTAGGTAGGTGATTTTCGATGTAAAAATATTGTCAAAACAGTATAATATAGCAGTGAGGAAAAGTACATATCACACTAGTGTTACAAAGTAAAAATCACCCTAGTGTTGCAAAGTTCTCAATTGTTTTTTATTTTTCTGTAACAGACAAACTTTAATTTTGTTTTTTGGTGAATAATTTGTGGTCGTAGGAAAAATAGTGTACAGTACTCGTGTGAAAATGACTTTCTACACTCGTGGGTTTGTCGCACCGTGAAATTTGTCAGTATCCACACTTGTAATGTAATATACTATTAGCTTAGTGACTTATTGTTCAAAAATGGCCAGATACTTCGGTTTTGAGTAGAAGCAAATGCTTTATACAGTGAATAAAGTATGTCAACATTAGTAGATTTTTGAACAGACTTACCTCAAAAAGTCCTGCTGGCACCCCCCACCCCCCTCAAAGTTGGTTAAGGGATTGATATAGTTTTTTTCTAATATCTTCTAAACGGTAAATGATAAAAAACTGATTTTAGTGTCGTTAGATAGAGCACAAAAATTCTGCAAAATAGAAATAATTAAAATTGTATTTTTGTTTATTACGTAAGAATCTCCAATATAGAAAAAGTTGGAGGAGCATGCACGAGGCATTTTTTACAATATATCTTCCAAACCGTCTACCAAAACAAAAAATATAAAACACAAAAAATTAAGGCCAAAGTTTTCCTATCGAATGGTGGTATAACACTATACTATTTTCTTTTTTAAATTAAAGCTACCAGTGGCGTACAAAAGTAGCACTCACACCAGTATAGAAGGTAGAAGTTAAAAATAGAAATTTTTAATGTCATACTCTTTATTTTATTTTTTTCAGAATATTTCTCACTTTAGTTGGTAATATTACCCTTATAGTAACACTAGAAATTGTATTTTTGTTAATTTAGTAAAATTCTACAACAAAAAAATGTTGGAGGGTAGCATCTACACGGCACTTTTTACGATATATCTCTCCAAACCATCCACCAAATAAAAAAATATAGAATTCAAAAATAAAGGCCAAAAGTTTTCCCTATCGAATGGAGTATAACATTATACTATTATCTTTAAGTAGGGATAGATAGCCGATTCACGCATCCACCGTCCTCCGGAGGAGCTTATTATCTCTCAAAATCTCTGACGTCATTCGAAATTTAGGAATCTTGCGCAACGCGTTATTTAGGGCGTGGTCCCTACTATCTGTCAAACCATAAATGTCATCTGTCACCTGTCAAATGTCACTGTCACCTGTCATATGTCAAAAATCACGTGACTAGGAAAATGGCCGCCATGCGTAGGATACTTGCGCTATGGTCATAAATTGATCTGCGCAAACGCGAAAATTCCAAGTCATACCGTTCGGGCGCTATCGACTAAAATCGTTATTTAACCTTGATGATGAGTCATCAGCGCGCGGTTTAAATTTTTTAAATATAGTATAACGTCATACCTATCGAATAGCGAAAACCGCATGACGCCATCTTTAGCCATAAGGGCGCTACAGCTGTTTAAAATATGGCGAGAGACACCAACCAGCGAGTAAGACGGTAACCCCATAGCAAAATTAACCATAGCGGCCTTATTATTAAACTTAGAATAATGAAACTTGAACAAAGAATAGTTGCTAACGGCACAATAATTTCAAGGTCAAACCTGTCACATGATAAGCCTAAACTTCTAAGAATTACGGCCCCCAGCACTCTGCAGCCCCCGCTTAAGCCGTTGGTTTAAGCGGAAGGCGTAACCAAACGCATGCGTTAAAAAATGACGCGATATCACCGAACGGTTCTGCAGAGCGGTTCGCCAAACGGCTGGCGGTCGCGAACGGGCTTCAGGCGGCTCGCAAACAGCGGTTCGCCGAACGGCTCGCGGCTTAAACGAGGGGCCTGAGGCTTAAGCGGATGACTTAAACGCAGGTGCAGAGCGCTAGAGCATAATCTCATATAATTTAAGTCATAATAATTAAATATTAAATATTAAATAATAAAACACCCTGTATATAATTTACGCGCTCCAACCGACCAATCACATCACAGTTGCCGGAAGCCTCGGTAATTACATGGTACTATTTTGCACGATTAGCGTAAGAATTCATTCTCATTATTTATACGTTATCTAACCACAAACACTGATAAGAGCTCGGAACGGTGCACTCGAGGTCAAAAATTGCTCGTCACTTATAAACCAACTGGCGCCTCTACAACAGTGTAGTGTCATCGCTCCAGCTTTTTTTAATTTTTGTGAATTTTTGTTAGTTTTTTGTGAATTAATACAATAAAACATGTAAGTACCTATTATTTTAAATATTAAAAATACTGCATGCTATTTTTTTACGTTCTAAAATCATTATTATAGGGTATTAGGTAAAAATACTTAAAAATATTGGCTATAAAAGAAAATTCAGGAAAAAAATTATTATTATTATTTTGAACATTAACAATACTGCATGTTATTTTTACATTTTAAAATCGTTATTATAGGGTATTAGGTAAAAAAATACTTGAAAATATTGCATATAAAAGAAAATCCATGAAAAATTATTATTTTGACTATTTACGCAAATATTTTACGTACCATACTAAAGAATTATTATATGGAAAATCGCTTAGGGTCCTAGGCGTATTCGCGGGGACGCCAGACCTGTGGGGACCCGAGTCCTAAGCGGGAGCTTTATTGTGTGTTAGCTATTTATGGAATCCTTGATTGATTCTTACGATCTTCAAGTCGTTTACGGAGAATCGCTTGATTCCTGATGCTTCGCTACGTTCTTATATCTCTAGAAGTTGTATAAGCCGAACTTATGATATAGAAGAGCATCCTGGTTATGAGATGGAAAGGGAATTACAAAGTGTTCGTTTCCCAATTTGCTCCTATTATTTACCTATATCTTATTCTACAGCCTAGTCTGTTTGAGCGATGGATGAAAAAGATTTTAAAGAAGAACTCTTTGGCTAGAGATCGAAGAGTAAGAAATTTTCCGGTTCCCTTAACACCAGCTGGAAGACCGAATCCTGAATTTTTTCGTAAACTTGAAATTGCGCTAAGTGCCTACTTAGCATTAACGATTAAGGATGTAAACGTAGAAGTAAACCTCTCAAGATTGGAGTTCATCCCGAGTTTTATAGACTAAAGAATTATTTATCTTTTAGAGGTATAGAATATGAAGATCTTCCTCCATCCATGTTGTTAAAAGTTCCTCCTCTTCGTAGAAGAAAAGCATTCAATCATTAGAAAATACTTCAGTTTAAGTTCAGATGCTTTCATGTTAGGTTCGTGTTAGGTTCCTGTTATGTTCCTGTTACGTTCCTGTTAAGTTCCTGTTACGTTCCTGTTACGTTCTTACAATGCCGTTCTGTAATCAGTGTAATCAAGAATTTTCATTAAATAGTAGACACAATCATACTCGAAGACATAAAGAAAACTGCTATCAAGACATTGGTGAAGATGTTAAACTAGTGGCAACAGCTTTTAAGAACCGCATGAAGGTGTATCATCTCTTTAACCCTACCCAAAACACCGATGTTAGGCTGTTTTTAACCGCTCTAACAGATAAAATTAAAAAATTACTAAGTAATTGTTTGGAGGAACATCCACGAATCAAAGTGAATATGTCGCTTTATGGTAGCTATGTATTACCCTCGACTGGAGATGTAGAAATTAAATCTTTTAATTCTCGTTATAATACCGCTGATCGATTTAGTGTATTGGATACTATTATCAGCGATTTTCAAGCCATCCTAATTGCAAAAGCTTCCGAATTCTCCGAGAGAGGGAGTGGCTGGGCATTATCCAAGCTTATGTTTCTAGAACTTAACATTAACGCCTTGAGGAGTGGGGAAATTTAGTTTAATAGTCAGAAACTCGCTCTCTCTGACTTTAGTTGAACTACAGCAATGGCTAGTGATTGTTCGTCAAACATGTCTACCGAATCTACGTACTGGAAATATGTGGACGAATTGGTTGTAAGAAACAGACAAGAAATTAAGTCTGAAGCAAAGTTTTTGGGTGAATCATGCATAAAAGTTCGCCATTTCAACATTACAACCGGACTCAGTGTTTCCAGAGGCCTAATTCCGAGTGTAAAATTAACTAATACACTCTTTAACCTGCCAGAAGATCAGATTACCATCTCCCTAAGTTATGATGATTGGTGTGAATTCCTAACTACTGCTGCTAAAATGGTTGCTCGTGACGAAAGCGATGTAGTAGAAAAATTTTTATCCGAAAACTTTACCATTTGGACGGCATCCTTGCTGAAAGAACGAACCATTGGACTTAAAAGCAAAGAAACTGGTGTTGCTGTGTGTTTTAGCACTTTAGATATTAATGCATTTATGACTGTAAAAGATCTTATTGATTATAGAATAACATTGTTACATAACCTAGATTTTAGATCGTTTTATGATGATGTTTTATCAGATGTTGCATCATATGTTGACTATAATGATATGAATATTCTTAATGAAATTTATACTCTTTGTAAGCTAAATTTAGATGAACGTGAATATTATTTAATTGAATTTATATACTTGTATCCTAATAAAGTCTGCGAAGACTTTCAAAAAATTACTTCCTTAATAAATGAATAAATAAAGATTTTTTATTGTTTTATTTATCAGTTTAGTTAGAACCCTCAAGCTAGAAACATGTGTCTCGACGATGGCTGTTATCCGCTACAAAACATGTATTCTAAAAATACTCGTTTCGATTACGAGCATAGATTACTATCCTTTGAAAATTGGTCTACACCAGTTAATCCAAAAGATTTGGCATCCGCTGGGTTTTATTATACAGGGCAGTCTGACGTAGTAAAATGTGTAATTTGTCACGTAGAATTATATAATTGGAAAGAAGGTGATGATCCGCTTGCAGACCACTATAGAGAAAATTCATCCTGTAAGCTAGCTCGGATTTTATGGACTTTGTCGAAATTTTGAACAGGAGACGGAAAGGTTGCTGCAGTTAAGCCTAATAATTCAAATTATAAACAGACGTTAATTAATTTTTTCATAGTTGGTATGATTTGTTTATTTCTCATGAGTCACTATGAAGATATTATAACCTTTCTACAGCATTTTAGCTCATTCAAGTTTCAGTCATGGCTCTGTTAAGTTCGTCATACGTCGTATTAGTAGCTTTAGTGCAAAATGTTTTTTACATTTATGCGCCTTATAATGCGCCAGCCGCTTCGATAATGTTAGAAACCAAGGATTTTCCTTCAAATAATTCATGGCTTACACTACAATATGAAGCAATAGATAGACCGATCATGTAGGCGTTTTCAAGACACTTGTGCCAGCATCAGCTCAATCATTATCTCCGATTACAAGGTTAAATTCCACTATAGAGATCATACTTTTGGTGAAACGGAATGGAAAACATTAATAAGTCAAGTTCCTGAACCATGTGACAACGTAACCACTACAGAGATTCCAGCAGTTACCAAACACCCAAATGAATATTATAACAGTTTAATTATTTTTATTGCTGTAGCTTGTAGTGTATTACTAACTAAACTTGTTATAAAATTGCTAAAAGTCAATGTACAATGTGGCTTAAATAAATTTAATTTATTACATGGCAGTGTGTTTTATTATTTAATATTTAATTATGGCATAATAGAATTATATGAGATTATAGCGCTAGCGTGCTACGTGCGCTTATAGCTCCTCTGCGCCAAGCCCCAGGCCCCGCGCTTAAGCCGCGAGCCGAATCCGACGGACCGCTCTGCGAGCCGCTACCCGTTCGGCGAGCCCGTTCGGCGAAGCCGCTCAGCGAGCCGTTCGGCGAACCGCCACCCGTTCGGCGAAACCGCCCTGTGAGCCGTCTCGGCGAATCGCGCCATTTTTTACCGCCTGCGTTTTGTTGAGCGCCTCCCGCTTGAACCGAGGGCTTAAGCGGAGGGCGCGGGGTGCCGGGGGCCGTAATTCTTAGAATGTTTAGGCTTATCATGTGACAAGTTTGACTCTTGAAATTATTTGCCGTTAGCAACTATTCTTTGTTCAAGTTTCATTATTCTAAGTTTAATAATAAGGCCGCTATGGCTGATTTTTGCTATGGGGTTACCGTCCTACTCGCTGGTTGATGTCTCTCTCGCCATATTTTAAACAGCTGTAGCGTCTCTTATGGCTAAAGATGGCGTCATGCGGTTTTCGCTATTCGATAAGGTATGACGCTAACACTATATTTAAAAAATTTAAACCGCGTCGCCGATGACTCATCATCAAGGTTTTAATAACGATTTTAGCCGATAGCGCCCGAACGGTATGATTCTGGAATTTTTGCGTTTGCGCAAATCAATTTGCGACCATAGCGCAAGTATCCTACGCATATGGCTATTTTCTCCTAGTCACGTCTTCACATTTTTGACATATGACAGGTGACATTTGACAGGTGACAGATGACATTTATGGTTTGACAGATAGTAGGAACCACGCCTCTAACAATGTTGCGCAAGATTCCTAAATTGAATCTTACCAAAAAAACAAAAATATTATTTCTAGTATTACTATTATGCGCAATAAGGTAATATTACCAATAATAATTAATTTTTACCAGTACCAAACTCAATCCATCAACGTCTCAGATTTTCTGATTTTCAGGTTGCGTACTGGTAAATGTTTTTCCGTGTGAATATGATTATTTATTATTACTAGTATGCAGAATTAGAAATAACTATAAATTAATAAAACTAAAGTAAAAAATATTTAAAAAATTAAGTATAACATTAAAAATCTCTACATTTTTAGGTACTATACCGGTGTAGTGCTGTTTCCTTTGTACGCCACTGGTAGCTTTTTTTTTAAAGATAATAGTATGCAATGTTATACTCCATCTCGATAGGGAAAAACTTTCTTGGTCCTCTTATTTTTGTATTCATATTTTTTTTTATTTGGTGGATGGCTTGAAGATATAATCGTAAAAAAGTGCCGTGTAGAGGCTACCCCTCCAAACATTTCTTTGTTGTAGAATTTTACTAAATCAACAAAAATTCAAATTCTCTAAAGTGTTACTTCGTTAGTAATATTACTAACTAAAGCGAGGAAATATTCTGAAAAATAAATAAAGTATGATATTGTGCAAATTTCTATTTTAACTACCTACTATACTGGAATAATTGGGATAACTTTGATGTATAATACATTGTTTAAACGTCAACATAACCGATTGTAAATACCGTTTTAGAATTGGTTTTTCGCCTAAAATTGATGAATATCTAGAACCTTTCTTTTTGCGATCCTGGCTTGGTTTTTTATGGAACCACCGCGGAAGTGTATTCTTTCAAATGAAAAAATAATTTTTAAAATCTGTCCAGAGTAATCGAGTAACATACGCACAAAAAACATACTGGCGAATTGAGAACCTCCTCGTTTTTAAAGTCGGTAAAAAAAAGTGAGTAAAATCTTTCGTTAAAGAGATAAACAATTATTGAGTCTGTTTGTGAAGAAATTACAAACTAGTCAGCGCCAATTAGATTTTACAAATACGATCCGGTGACCAGTTAGCAACCGGTCAGCTGACAGGGCGCGTACTATTAAAAAAAACAACTTTTTTTTACCTCTGTATTTTTATCACCAGTATCACCGTTAAAAAAGATCTTTAAAGAGCTTTAAAAAAAAGCTTTCATATTAAGTTTACATCCAACTCTGTATTAGTTTTGGAAATATAGCCATTTAAGGGGTGGCCACACGCTAACACCGGGTTCGTCGGCAGGTTCTTGTGCTAATCAGAAAACGCCTGTAATTTTTTTTAAACCTTACTATGAATGGAAATAAATTATATAAAAAAATAAGTTTACAGCTTTTAAGTTTTTTATATTTTTTTAACTTTTAAAAACTGTACAGGGTGATGATGTGCAGGGCTAATGCTTGCCAGGTGACAATTCTCGTTACTAAGCATGCTATGGCTGATTACTATACTGGAAGTTTCCAGCCTTATAGGCCCCAGCGTTAGTCGAAGGGTTTACTTTACTGGCTCTGGGACTATTGCTAAGAAAAAAAAACACGAAATGAGTGTGTGAGTTAACCTTATCAATGTCTTTTTAAAATAGTCCAACCCATTTTGTTGTATTATGGGGTATAAGAGAGGAGCACTGTAAATACAGCGGAAATGTATCTTTATACATATCAAGGAAAGAACATCCCTGTAATTCCATTTTCTTACAGCTGGCTCGTAATTTAAAAAGCCAGTTTTATCTAGAAAAAATAATCTTTTGAAGAAACCCCAAATAATGTTTTACAAGCAGTTCTTGAGAACCCTGAGATATCAACTTGGCAAATTAAACAAAATGTAGGAGTAGCCAAATCCACAGCTCAATTTATTTTGCGTAAAAATAGATATCACCCTATAAATTTAACATCTGCCAAGGACTTAAAACGGGAGATTTCGAACGCGCCGATATTTCTACGAGTGGTATACACGCACGTGTAAAAAAAAAATTGATTTTCTCTTCAAAAAAAAAAAAAAATATTGTCCGACGAAAGTATGGTCACTAATCATGGTATCTTTAACCGTCGCAATACACATTACTATGCCAACAGTAACAATAAGAACAATTGCTCTAGAAACAACAACTCGACAAACAGGGTAATAACGACAAATACTATTTTATAATGATATTAAATTATGTTACAGTTACGGTAACAGGTATTAACGCCCAAGCATTTGTTTGCAAGGCCTACTTAAAAATAACTTAAAAAAATAGAAAAATGCAATTTTTCTTTTAACTAAAAATTAAAATATGACATGTGATACATCGTTAAATTTGTAATAAAAAATGGGATCAAATACAGGGTGTCCTTTTTTTCGAGCCATATAAAAAAATAAAGTTGATGATGGTTTCTTGAAAACGAAACGTCGGGTATAAAATCTAAAAATACCATCATGTAGTAACTAAAAAGTGGCAATAAAAAAGTGTTATTAGTTTTTTTATATCTTTTTAAATAAGGTCAGAAAAAAAAAGTCGATATAGTCAAATTTTGGTTTGCCAAATATCTCAGCAGGCAATAAAATTTTTCAAGTTTTTAACCGCATGTAATAAGCTTTAAAAAACACTTTTTTCTAATTTAACCTAAGCAGTATCTTCAATAGGTGCTGAGATTCCCATGCTTAGAATCCTTATCTTGACACACTGCAAACACTATTTGCCGGCAATATACATTTTTCATATTGGCATTGATGGTAAAGCATTGGCAGTTGGTGGCATTATTATGCCAAGATCTAATTCGCATTAAAAGTTAACCCTTAATAAACACTCAATTGCCAAAAAATTTCACATGCAGGCGAATTGCCGGCAAGCATACAAAACTGGCGGCATACCAATCCTGATTAAATAAAGCATGCCTTTTTGTTGCAGGCAAATAAATATTGGATTTTTTGAAGGCAAAACCTTCTCAACGCATATTCATACTTCTTTTCAAACCATATTATTAACATTGGTGTAATTAACTAACATTCGAGCAATTTTTTTTGATCTGTTTTATTGATAATGGCGGCTGAAACCACATTATTTATGTTTGCTTACATAATTTAAAGGAAATGGCCTTTTCCTAACATTTTATTGATACAAATCATGCAAATAAAAATTAAGTCAAACAAAATGCTTATATTATGTATTTTTAGAGAATACTTATAAAATGATGGTAAAAATTAGCCAGGGTAATTTCCTGGCGATTTCGACCGAAGGTGATAAATTCAAATTTCCCGCTTAGCCGAAATACAAGATTTGGACAACTTGACAGATGAGGCAACCTTGCTTTTGGTTCGGCCGCTTTGTGCAATACTGTTTTCTACGTGGTTTTCTAGCCTTTTAAGTTTCTTTTTAAAGTAAAGAGTTTTGCAGACACATCATGTGTTCATTACCTAATTATGTGTGTTGTGTAATTAATTGGTGATGGCTAGTCAAGAAGGCGGGTTATTCAAGTAGACTGTTAGGGAGCTGTAAACATTTTGTTTAAAACCTTAAATTTGTAGTTACCTAAAAAAATTATATGAAATCAGGGAGTTGCCTTATAAAAGTTTAAAGTAGAAACCTAACTCCGATTTTGACGAAATTTGGTATAGCGGAGCGCTTAACACGAATCTGAATTTTTTGACGAAAACGGTTTGTTCTTGAGATATTCATCATCAGACTTGAAATTCAAACTAATCCCATTTTTACAATATTCCCCCTTGTTTTTGCACTATTTCTTGATTTAAAGCTAAAGTGGCACACAATATTTGATTATCTTTAAAACCCCGTTTTTACGTATTTTACATTATTTTTGCATTAAATTGCATAGCTATACTTTGAATCATTTTAATCCCAGTGTGCCATGACGCCCTATGTGTATGTATGGTTGCCGCATTATCAAAGCAAAAGCAACGCAATTTAATGCAAGAATAATGTAAATAAAGCAATGCGAAAAACGGGGTTTTAAAACGGTGAAAAATTAAATATTTTGTGACAGTTTAGCTTTAAATCAAGAATTGTGTGCAGTAAGAAGGGGGAGTATAGTGAAAATAGGCTTAGTTGAAATTTTAACTTTGATGATGAATATCTCGAGAACGAAACGCTCTCCGCCAAAAAAATCTTTGGATTCTAGATAAAAGTCAATTAACCAGAGGCATTAAAGAAATACCGTATTGAATATAAATTTTTAAAATCATGTTTTTTCTTTGTATTTACTCCATATTTACATCTATGATTTTTTAAACAAAAAGTAGTAATATTAAATTTATATGCCTACATTTTTAATAAAAATAATGCATTTAAACCATTAAAACAACATAATACGGTTGAAAACTTGCAAAAATAAATTGTCTTTTGCTTTTAAAACATCTATTTTTTGTATAATTACTTGCTGGATACGAACCCAAAAGCTATTATTTAAAATTTAAAGCTTTCTAAAGTAAACACAACATATAAAAATTTCAAAAAATGTATTAACATTGTATTTCTGTTTGTAGTTACTAATTCTTCATAATTCAATGATGGGTAAACTTAAAAACATTGTATTTGTATCTACAAATAGATCTCAAATCAAATTTCTTCACCCAATAATAAATGCTCTGGATTTATAGGGCATATTCCAAATTACAATTTTAATACCAATCGAGTAGAACATAAAAAGATCTTTTGATTTTAAGACTAACAATATTAAGCATGCCATGTTTTTAACAATAAAAACATTTATTCATTTTCTTTCCGCAGCATTCCAGAATACCTTTGCTCTCTTGTATTTTACTAGTTTAATTTTATGTTATTTTTGTCTTGTAGTCAACATGCTGGGACCAGTGGTAAGAGTGACATCTATGAAGCATTTTTTCAAGAAGTTTTTAATATTGAAAACAATTACTATAAGTTAATTCTTCTACGCAGTCCGAAAATCCCTTTTTATTTTTAACAATATGTTTCTTTTCATTACTTTAAACTTAACCTTTTAACCGTGTATATAACTGATTTCTGGAGTAATGTTAAAGCTAATACTTTAATTTATTTTATGATGGCCATACCCCGTCTACTGTTTCCTTATCAGTCGTTTTTATGCAGTTTCTTAATCAGCAATGTGGCTTTGTATTTTAAAGACAAGCTTTTTGATATTAACCAAATTCTTCTCAAAAATTACGACACCAAAGGTTACCTAACATTGATTATTTTTTAAAAAATATCTATTTGAAAATAGCAAACTGCTTGGATATATGTCATAATTTGTGTGGAGGATATTTATTTTTAGGGATTTTGACATATTCAGTTATTGTTTTAAGTGATCTGCATTACTTTTTTGACAAATAAGGATTATTATGAAAAATATACCAGCAACGTCGTCATACTTTTGGCCTACGTTTATAATACTATTTCAGGGTAAGTTAAATCGTTAGTTTCGTAAGCTTAATATCACCCTCTTCCGTATTTTTAGGAAAAATAATTAACTTACTTTTTTTTCCTTTTTTTGGGTTCTATTGTGTTTTTTTTTTGTAGTAGTAAATTTTTTTTTATTTTTTTTACGCTTCTTGTTCGAAGTTTTTCAACCTTCAACCGTGCGCCGTGGGGGAAGGGCGGGGAGGGTTTAGTTTACCCTGGGGAGCATATGGCCTCATCCAAATTTACCGCCAAATCTATTCAAATATTCTTGGCGTCGTCTGTCCGGTAGTCGGGAAGAGATGCCTTTTTAGTGTTCATAGTTAATTCAACAGCGAAGGTACGTTATAGCATAGAGTAAGGAAATTATAAGAGTTATCATGGAATAGCCGATTTAAGGACAGGTCATGCGAAAACTCCCAATATAATTTTATTCGTTTCTCGTTGAAATACCGCCAGTTAGTCATTTCAGTAAGCTTACGTGTCTCCCCACCGCTGATGTTACACGAGGCGAGGCTTCGACCGACGCACATTTAAAGTGTAAACTGGAAAAAATGACAAGCCACCGCCAAGCCTGCCGCAAAAGCGGTACGAGGGTACCAGCATGCCATGGTTTCTCTTATCCGTAGGTATGTTGCTTTATGGATTTATAGTGCAGGTGAATTAAAAAAATAAGTTTTCAAAATTTCGAGAGTAATGTATTACCAGAGAATAAGTTGCAATTTTTCGTTTTTTTCTTACAATACCCTATTATTTTTGTCATTTATGTGTGTACATTTAGAATTTTAAAAATAGGTATTTAGGGTTTTATCGTTAACAGTATTTTAACGTACCTATAAAATCGCAGTACTGTCAAATTTTACCATGGGGAGGGTATGGACAGTCGTCCAACCCCCTACCTATATGTCCGAGCCTCCCATAGTTAATTTTTAAGTCCTTTCTCGTTTTTTCTCATTAAAAACGTCCCAATACTGTACAAAAAAAAAAAAGAAGACAAACTGAACTATTTACTTTGAATCTGTAAAGCCAGCTGTCATCGATGTTACTAATAATAAGCTAAGTTATCGAAAAGTCCCTAAAAGCACAGAATTACAAAGTCAGCTTTAGACATCGACGTAAATAAGCAAAGCTTGAAGGGATTAATAATTATGTAACTTTTATTCAAAGTACGTCACCACATTTTCCACGGAAACAGAAAACCAGTTAGCGGATTAATAAATGTTCTATTATGTATTGCGTTGAGTATGGCGCATTAAATAATAATATAAAGTACCCAAAATCATGACAACAAATCAATAAAATGGCCGCTTACTTGTTTCTATGACCTTGAGAAAGAATAAATGGAACATCTGCACCAATGTATGGATCGTAATATTTTTAATTCTGCTAAAAGGTTACAACCGCACCAAGGCGCTAACAAGGAGATAGACTTTTATAGTAACTAATTATGCAGTCTTTTTTATGTGTGGAAAACGGAACAAAAGAATAATACGCTAATTGGAAATTTAAATATTTCTTTATTAAAAAATATTACAAACTAGAAAATTTTACCCATTCTTTGAACGGTAAAATGTTGTTGGTAGATGTCGTTTGGATCGACCTGTAATAAAATGTCTGCACCTGGTTGCGCCCAAAACATTTTTAAAAACGATTAAACTAATGGAGGTTTAGAATGTTTAACAAAAAGCCATTAAAAAAGCCTTGCCCAAAAACTGCTTATTAAGTAATTAATGGTATTCCGTTTTTAGCTTAATTGTGTCATTAAAAAGTTTTGTGTAACTGGGGATTGAAACAGAATAATTGAAAGCCAGTAACTACAAGTTTCTAAAGAGCCCCGACGCAATCTGTCAAAGCAATGCTGATGTTGCCTTGATGATAAACCTAGTATTTGCTTTGGGTGTCTTGGTGACAATGCTGAAAAAACACCTCATTTTTAAATTTAGTGCTCTCATTTTAAATGTGCAGTGCTGGCTACAAATATAAGAAACATTTTCCTCTGTGTTTAGGCATCATGCCCAGTTAATATCCAATAACTTGAAGTAACACATCTAAGTAATTTGTAAACGCTGTATGTTATGTTAAATAGTCTTAAAATTGTGGTCCTTTGGGAATCTAAAAGTGATCCGCTCCCGGTGATGGAGGAACAGAATAAATATACACATTTATATCCCATATTAAACGGTAAAAATTTAATACACTATACTAACACTTTAGTAACAAACAACTAAGCACAATTAACTAACTTATGCTCACGTTCTATACCAACAAAAGTATGGACTAACACCTAGATGTGCATTGGGTCACGTACTAAATCGGGTGTATATCCACCACGCAGTGGGAGGGACGATAATAGTGAGAGATTTCAACAAACACGCTTAGTTTCGCATCTGGGTATTCTGCTGCACTGCAAGGTTTCGTGTGGTACTGCAAGGTCGCATCTTTCGGGACACTGTCCAACCTGGAGATGCAGATTTTTACACTCAGCCGAAGAGCGGTCTCGGAACTAGTTTGGTCTCATCGGTACGGTAGGCAGGCGATAACCAACCAAGCTCCAAAAATTCTCTATAAGAAGCGGAGATGCTGAATAAACGTAGTAGCTTTGTTATTGTCCATTACGCCATCTATCGGTAGAGCGTTTTACCTATTTCTATCACCTTGTAAAATTATTAGTCTTATTTTTCTGTCATATTGATATTTCTCGACTGATTTTTAGACACGAATCATATACTGTCAGCAATAAAATCCCCTCTGGCGTGTTTTCTGAACCATGACGTCACTAGATTCTTTTTTATGAAGTTGGTATGACGAAAAAATGACGTCAAATGAAAAGACGTCGCTCAACGACGTCAAAACACGTCAGTAAAATGACCTTAAAATGACAAAAGTCACGATCTAGCCTGGAGTTTGACGCCTTACGTAACCAAAAAATGTAACTAGTGACGTCATAATGACGTCAGTTTGCTGCTTGGGCAGGGACCAAAATAAATGCAGCAAGTGATTGCAAAACTTTGTAACGTTTGCTTTCTGAGTAGTGCTCATCCATAACAATGCTTGTCCACACAGTTCTGATTTAATAAAACGAGTTTCAGTGGGACATCAATGGTTCTGTATTGCATTTGTTTATTAAAGGACGCGGATTACTAAGTTTGGACACGCTAATATGCCTTTTATTGCTCCATTTGCAAGAACTCTGAAGACAGCTGTATGTATGGTATAATATTTGAAGCTCTATATGCTTGCTTATTCAGCCTACTTTTTAATTACAAGCTAATTGGACAGATTATGCTACCTATTATGAATATAGCTTGTAATTTTTTTGTCCCAAAATCACACCCAAAATTCTCACCTTGGTGATTTTGAGCCACCTATTAATGCCTGGGCCAGTAATTAAATGGACTTTATGCTAGAAAGAGCTTAGAAAGCTCTTTAGGGGTGTTTCTTTGACGTCGTCCACAACATACGCCATATAGCTGGCAGACACCAAATATTATCCAGAAATTTATTTTTAGTGCAACCTGCAATTTTCAAATTTATTGACATTTACCGGGATGCCGCCTTTAGATATAATACATCTGTGTATACTCCGGCTTGTCCGAAGTTATAAATCTTTAATATAAATGGAACACTTCTGTATATTTTTGTAAATCTTTGTTTCTACAGGTGTCACTCCCGATATGTTCTGAATATATCTCATAACCTACCTCTCTTGGAGAAAATGTCCAGAATATTATGCAGTTTATGGGAAAACAAGGAACATCGGTTTTGGGTGCTGTTTAAAAATAGTTCTTTAAAAAGGATTCTTTTGCCTAGAGCACTCATTATAGTACTATTTCCTGTCGAAAGTGCTGTTAGTTCTAAACTTCCAAGTATGATACCCTGATAACAATAACAGTATTTAAGATTAAATTTTTGCTATTTCTAATATAAAAGTTATTAAATACCCATAACCTACTTTTGTTTTAGACAGAAATCCGTGTTAAATGTCCAAACGACCTCACAATAGACAGTTTCATGAATATTTGTCGTCGTCCGGACCTTTTTAAACGCCTGTTTTCTAAAACTAAAAAAGTTAGTTAGGTTATGGGTATATTATAGGTTTTATGTCAGGAATAGCTTAAAGAATTTCAATCTTAGGAGAAATATACATAGGGTGTTCCATTAAAATTATCAGGGTTATCGTACTTGGAAGTTCAAATTTTACAGCACTTCCGGTTAAACAGGAAGTAGTATTATAATGGTCTCTAAAAGGCAGAGTCTTTTAAATAAACTATTTTAAGCATTTTAACATTTTTGCGATGTTCATTTGTTTTCCCATAAAACTGCATAATGTGCTGTCGTTTGGACATTTTCAAACGCCATGTTCTCCAAAACCAAAAGAGTTAGGTTATGAATATATTTAAAGGTTTTATATCAGGAATGACCTTGTAGCATTCAAATTCTAAAAAATATACAGAGTGTTCCATTTAAAATATCAAAGTTTATATCACTTCCGGTTAAACCGGAAGTAATACACAGGATGCTATTATATCTAAAATTGCCACCCGATGATACAATATAACGTCCCTAAGTTTGAAAACTATGTGGTTGCACTGAAGAAAATAAATTGCTGTGATAGCTAGTTTCATTGTCACCCGGTATAAAAGCGGCGCTTTAACCCAGCCTGTCTATGTCAAATGGCTTGGGTGTAGGACTGGGTAAACGCGTCACTTTTTGTCGAAGAAGTTTACCACAATGTTTTACATGCAATTTTTAAACAAATGGCCAAAAATGGTAAGGGTTACAGCCATGAAACCTTAACTTGTCCAATCTTATAAACAAAACATGTCAATGGGCCTTATGGTTTCGTAACTGTCCTCTTTACGATTTTTGGCCCAACGTTTAAAAATTACATGATAATACATGGTGGTAAACTTGTCCAACAAAAAAGTGACGCTGACGCGTTCGCCCAGTCCGACACCCGAAACATTTGACATTGACAGGCTGGGTTAACGCGCCGCTTCCATTTTCGGTATAAATACTCGTGGTAGATTTGTAAAAGAAACCCCCCAAAACGTTTTAAAAGTGTTCTTATCATAAAGTCAATTTTATTTCTGGTCCGGGGACTAAATGGCCAGTCTAGCGATACCCCACCCGGTATACATATTTTAATAAAAACTAGATAAAAGTCCATTAATTAAAGATATTAAGAAAATACTGTATCTAATATGAATTTTTAAAACGTGTTTTTTTTGTATTAATCTCCTATTTACATTTTCAATTTTTTAATAAAAAATAAATGGGTTAATAATTAATTTATATGCCTACATTTTTAATAAAAATAATGCATTTAAGTCATTAAAACAACATATACAATTGAAAATTTTTTAAGTAAAAAATAAATTGCTTTTTGCTTTTAAAACATTTTTTATTTATGTATAATTACTTGCTGGATACAAACCCAGCAGCTATTATTTAAAATTAAAGCTTTCCAAGCTAAACACAACATATAAAAATTCCAAAAAATTATTTGGACTGTATTTCTGTTTGTTTGTAGTTACTAATTCTTCATAATACAATGATGGGTAAACTTAAAAACATTGTATTTGTATCTACAAATAGATTTAAAATCAAATTTCTTGACCCAATAATAAAATACACCAGATTTACAGGGCTTGTTCCAAATTACAATTTTGATACCAATCGAGTAGAACATAAAAAGATCTTTTTGATTTTTAGTCTAACAATATTAAGCATCACATGTGTCTTAACAATGAGAGCATTCATAAAATCTTTTTTCACAACATCCCAGAATACCTATAGTTTCCTATATGTAACTACTTTTATTTTATGTTATTTTTGTCTTGTAGTCAACATGCTGGGACCAGTGGTAAAGAGTGACATCTATGAAGCATTTTTTCAAGAAGTTTTTAATATTGAAAACAATTACTATAAGTTAATTCTTCTAAGCAGTCCAAAAAGTCCCTTTTTATTTTTAACCATATGTTTCTTTTTATTACTTTGAACATAACCTTTTTAACAGTGTATATAATTGATTTCTGCAGTAATGTTAAAGCAAATACTTTAATTTATTTTATGATGGCCATACCCCGTCTACTGTTTCCTTATCAGTCATTTTTATGCAGTTTCTTAATCAGCAATGTAGCATTGTATTTTAGAGACAAGCTGTTTTGATATTAACCAAATTCTTCCTCGAAAACTACGACACCAAAGGTTACCTTTACATTGATTATTTCTTTCAAAAAAAAATATTTATTTTTGAAAATAGTAAACTGCTTTGATATGTGGCCATAATTTGTTTGGAGGATATTTATTTCTATGATTCTCTAACATATTCAGTTGTAGCTTTGTAAATGATCTGAATTTATTCGCTTCCTTAACAAAATATTGGATATTTTGGAGAGTTTACCGGACAACATTATCATAATTTTGACCTACAAAGTTTATAATTCTATTTCAGGGGTACAAATCGTTAGTTTCGTAAGCAATATCGTCATGGGTAACACCCTAAATTTTCGGGTGTTGAAACAGTAACACTGACACCGGCTTCGGTATCAACACAGTGTTTCAACACAAAGGTGTCATGAAACAATTCAATTGTTTCTTGACAAAATGGCGAAGTGTGGTGAGCTGCGGGTTTCAGCACAAGTGTCACGGTTACGAGTGTTATGATACAATAAAAATGGTACGTTGAAGCACGGAGTTGCTTCGAGTTTTATCATTATATATTTACTTGTAAATTATAATTTGAAATAAAGTACTGTTATAATTATTAATATTATTATTATATATTATATATTTATTTTGCTTTAAAAATGAAAAATAAAAAAATATTTTTTAATATACCGCGATCTTTGTACAGCGATATCTTTCTAATGGTCAACTTATACACAAATTTACCATTTATTTTGGTTCTCACTAAAACCAAACTTGTTTACCAACTTACGTACAGCTTTATTTTACTTTTAAAAATCCTGAATCAAGGCAATGTCTGCATTCGACAATAATGCCGCCATCTGTTAAAGAGTTACTGTAGTGTATCGTCTGTGTCGCTGGTCGCTGTTGGGTGTCGGTGTCATCCGTGGTGTCATTGTGTTAATGCGAAACAAAATCTTGAATCACGCCATCTGTTAAAGTGTTGCTGATGTGTCGGTGTCGGTTTCGTTGGGTTTCATGTGAGGTGTCAGTGTGTCAGTGTGTCATTACATTCATGAATGCTGTTTCAATACCCATGACACCCAGAAAGGTTTCAACACAAAAGTGTCCACGAAGCCAACTAGAAGAGTCGACCAGTGTTCAGCTTTCTAACTTTCCTACATTTGAAGCATGGTAATCCATGGATTTTAAGTTTTAAAAGCTGAGAAATTGTTTCAATTTATTACCTTACCTTTAATTTGGTTGAGTTTCCTTTTTTTTGAAACATTACATCTGCATTAGCAGGATTTAAAAACGCTGAAGATTTCTTCTACAAGCACCCGTTTAAAATCTTAACGGTAAGGATTTTTTTACCTAACTCGTATTGAATTTGTGCATACCTTTCTGTTTATTTCATTTTATCACTATAATTGATTACTACATTTTTTTATTAAAATTTCCTCTTTAAACGACACGTGCAGAATGAAATATTTTATTAATTCTTAACTTTTTTTCTTTAATCCTCGTTTAAATAGCCATAAGACCTCCTTTTATGTAATTACTATCTAATAGCAAATGTAGAGTGCATTAGTTAATTCTTTTAATTATTATAAGTAGAATTTCCGTACATAAATATTAATTAGCATTGTAAAATGCATTTTTTTATAACCTATAGTTGACCTTTCTTTTACTACCAGGCACGAAGTAGAATCCATTTTGTTTTACTATCAATAGGAAAAAAACCACTCAGTGGTAATTTTTTTTTTTATCCTTTTTTGTGCTTTATCTCTATAGTATTTTATATCCTTTATTGAGTTTAACGTAATTGGCCATATACAGTTTTAATAAAGTGATTTAATAGTTTTATTGCTAATTTGTTTAAAATAATGTGCCCGTTTATATTATCAAAATAACCAACTTAATACAACTTAGTAGTTCCACTCATTTTGGACTCCACCTGGGTTGTAACCTGAGCTAATGAGCTACTAACCACCATCACCATTTGGAACCGTCTCCTTCGCTGATGACGCTGCAACCTTTCCGCTAAGAGAGTTTAAAAATCACCTTCACCAAGGCAACGTATTTAGAAAACCCTAACTAACTCAAACTAACTCTGCGGTGTTGCATCACAAACATCCCTGTACCTTACTGTTTCATTTTTATTATTTCTGATACTTAAACGACGAATAACCAATAGTAATACATTTTGATTTTCTTTTTTTTTATTGCGCCAATGTCAAACCACTTATCATCTAGAGTTTAAGCAAGTATATATTAGATTTCTCTGTAGATATAGATATTAAGTGTAACATTTTCAAAATTTTAACATTTTAAAATAAACTTGGATTATTTTACGTATTTAATTGTTTCATTGTTTCTCATCAAGCTGCCTAGTTTATTGCTGACTGATTTTCTTTTTTTTTTGTTTATTTATTAACTATTACTTGTGCTAAGTGCTAACTCAGTTCTAATACCACCTTAGAAGACTGCCGTCAAGTCTAGCAAATCTGACGGTGGCGCCTTTTATTTTTTTTTAGTAACCCACTCCTTATTCTCTCCGGCATAAGGAGCTGCCGAGCCTTTGCTTACGCTCGTTGCTACGGAGTAAGCAGTTAACACTATTTGTTTGTTTTAATTTTTTTCTTCCTTTTTTTTTTTACTAAATAATTTATCTTTAGCTCTTTTGCTCTCTGTAGTGACACTTTTCCGGATATAGGTCCCTATACTCAGATTTTTCTACTGTTGCACTGAATAACCCTAGAATTTTGATCGCATTGTTCTGAAAAACCCTGTTTGGCCAGCTCAACCGATGAAAAAATGTGCCAACGAATGGTATAGTTTAAATAAAAAATAGGACTTACTTTATCAATAGCTTTTAAGTAAATCAATAACCTAAATAATTATGGTATGTTTAATGACGTCTACTGTTTTAAATGGTGGGCATAATTTCATATTTAAAGAAACGGTCAGGTAGTGGCGAATCGTGGCAAAATATTATAGGTGTTCTGCAATTAAATTACTCAAATAAATGGAATAATATATTTGCGGCGCATTCACCATTTTATCGAAATTAATTCTAAGTCGATATTCAGTTATCAGGTTTCATCTTTATATAGGCAATTTAGCAAGCAGGCAGCAATAATTAAAGGGCTGGGTTTAACGAAAATGAGAACAAAAATATTTACGGAAATAAAATTATTAGAAACTCTACGTTATTGTTTAAATATGAGATCAATCCGACGATCCTTCTTCGAAGCGAATCGATCAATAACTCTGTCATTAAAGTCTGTGATTTTTGATATAAAGTCTTTTTTCAATGGAAAGCATGGCCAATGCAGTTAAACGATCTTGTGACATGGTATTTCGAAGGAAGGTCTTTATTCGCTTAAGTGTAGAAAAACACCTTTCAGCCTCTGATGTCGACATAGGAGTAGTTATTAAAATATCTAGCACATTTTTGTCTCTTTGAAAGTGCTTTCTAAATTATTTTGTATTAAAAATTTTAAAAGTGGTGAACTACCATTTAATCCTCTACAGTCTTCCCCAGACAAGTGCAATTCTGGCATGAGGAATTAAAACAACCGTGCGGCGCACCGAAAAGAGTCGCTCAGTTTAGTCAATGCAATAACGCCGCGAGAGACTGAGTATTATTTAAGATGGTCCACTGCGCAGTAATCTATGATGCGTCGTCACTGGGCGAAGATGCGTGTGCCTACTATACTAGAGTTCTCGGCCGGAAACTGGTTATTTTAGTTTTATTTTAATGGATATTTAATATTTTAATCGTAAAATGATGAATTGAATGTAATGAAAAATACCAAGCAGCTTAAAAATTCTGGTGGTTCTGCAGCACTGCAGCTCTTATGCACCAGCCGCCCCTGCGGTCAGGCATAAATGCTTCGATTCACATGTTGTCAAGAAAACATGTTGACGAAAGCATCGTCGATGGCGAAAGCTTAGTTACCTACCTATTAATAGCGTAGCTAGGCGTAGGCGGTGTGGGCGGTCGCCTACGGCCTCGCGGCAAGGTGAAGGTATGAAATGTGATATAAGATACAAAAAGTACCGAAATTAAAGATGCGGAGGGTCTTGGAGGCCCGAAATTGTAAAACAGGGGACCCGCAAAAGTGTAGAACGTGAAAAAGTGAAAAAATGGGGAAGGACCTTTTTTTTTTGCTCCTCAACATTCTTCTACAGGATAAAAGGGGGCCTCGCGGATAACTTCGCCCACGGCTAAAGGGTCGCAAGAAAGGTGAGAACCTTTTTTAATTATTTGGTCACGCAACGCCACTGCTACCCATTATTGCTAGACGCTAGTTTTTGTAATACGTAGTAGTAGCAAAAAATAGTTGCGTTTTAAAGTTTAAAAAAAAGAGGGCCACTTTTTAAAAACCGCCCTGTATATGAAACTATTCATTGTAGGCTCTTTGTTAAATTTTTGGTAAATTGAAATTAATAAAACAAGTTAAAATAAGCAAACAGGCAAACAAATATTACAATAAAATTACTTCTAAGTGATGTTTACATTTTTATGTAAATTACTATACATCTACATTTCTTAAAAACAAAGAAGCTAAATAATTTATTTACCTACATTTTAAATAAAAGTAGAACATAGTATAAAATAAATAAAATAAAAAGGTTTAAAAATAATTTAGGTAAGAACAATATTTTTTAGTTTTAATGCTTTTAGTTCAGTTAAAGTTTTTACAAGTTACTGATATAACAGCTATTGCTTCAAACAGAACTCTTTGAATTATACATAATTTCACGTTTTATCTCTATACTTTACATTAAACTGTATTTTTGTTAAAAGTAACGTACCTTTTACCAAAATAATGACTTTTAAAATTAAAACTATTTTATTTTTACCCACAAACAGATCTCATATAAAATTTCTTTCGCCCATGATAAAATGCATACGATTCATAGGACATGTTCCAGATTACAATTTTGTTTCAAGACGGGTGGAACATAAACAAATCTTTATGATTTTAAGATTGTTAATATTAAGTAGTATATTCTATTTAATAATAAAAACGTTTACATACGTAAAAAATTATAAAAATTCAGATCATCTTTCCTCATATGTAATTTTTATATCGGTTTGTTTTTATGCTATTTGTGTCTTGTGGTCAACATGCTTGGATCACTAATAAAAAGTGACAGTTACGAGGCATTCTTCAAAAAGTTTTTAAGTTGGAAAGCAACTTCTACAAATATATTCTTCCAAACTCGATCCAAACGATCGCTTTTCATTTTTAACAATGTGTTTGTTTTTATTACTGGAAACCTAGCTATTTTAGTAGTGTATGTTACAGATTTCTGGAAAAATGTTGAAAGAAATACTACGGCACAATTTATCATTGCCGCTCCTCGTCTAATGTTTCCTTATCAGTCCTTTTTATCCAGTTTTTGATCAGCAATGTAGCTTTATATTTCAGAGATAAATTAATTGAGATTAACAAAAATCTTTTATGCAACTGGAACGCAAAAGGATACCTAAAAATTATTATTTTCTCCAAAAACATCTATTTGGAAATAGCAAACTGCTTTGAAATGTTTAATAACCTGTGTGGAGGTTATTTGCTTTTAAGGCTTTGGACAAATTCAATAATGCTCCTGTATGATCTGCACTATTTCTTTTTAGAAAACATTGGTAATCAGACTAACCAATCTAAATCATTTTTTCCCATCGTTTATAATTTTGTAGCAGGGGTAAGTTTAGTTAAGCATATTATGTTTTTTCTTGTATATAAAAAAATATGATTGTAATTATTTTTAAGTTTTAACTACATACGTAGCTAGTGATCCTGGCATATAACCAGGTAATTCCAAAAAGTGTGTGGAGTTTTTATGGCAAACTTTGTCAAATAGAAAAATACTAAATTAACACCAAAAAATAAACACCCAAAAAAATAAATAACCCGACTTCTAAAAAAATAAATAAAAATCACTTAATAGTTTTTAGGATATCTGAATTTAAAAATTACTTCCTAAATGGCCAGGCCTAAGGTATACAGAGTGTTTCAGAATAAGATGCTACATGTATACAGGATACCTTAGATATGCCATACAGAAAGTTTTTTTGACTAACCACGAAGGCTAAAAGCCTAAATACTAACATACCGTGGGTGTCTTAAGCGAAGTGAGAGGGAGTTTGTTGACGCGGGAATTATATACTTGAAGATTTGGGGGGAAGGAAAGACCTCCGTGGGCAGCAGGTTCCACATTCTAGAAACTCTTGGGATAAAAGAACGAACAAAGTGGGAAGTTCGAGGCCTGTCCAGTTGGACCGTATAGAGATGCATACGCGCGAAACCATGAGTTTCTCTATTGAGGAACCGTAAGTAGAGGAACTATACTGAACAATTCTTCAGAGCAGAAGCCATGGAAGTACCTATAAAAAAGCGATAAGCTACCCACAACCTGACGATGGGCAATAGAGGGAAACCTTTCTGTAAGTGAAGTATTTTGTGTTTTTAAATCTAGATACTTATAAAACGGCTGCTTAAATCTAATTTTACCAAGTATACATACCTTTTTATGTGAAATATGGGAAAGAATGACATTTTTAGCTAAATTTAGGAAACACTGCTTCAGAGTGGCTCAAAAGTATATCAATTTAATTTGTACAAGGATACTGCAGGTGGTGCTCTCGAAAATTGATATGAAATTCAATTGCTCACCTGACAAAACCTCTAGCGAATATTGTGACAATACACCTATTAATAATTTATAAAAAACTAAAACCAGATTAAATGTTTGACATAAATAATAAATTTTTAAAAAAATAATAATAAAAAATGAAGTAGAATTAATAACAGTAATAACATATAATATTAAATTATAAAAAAGCTTCTGCTTATTTGGTTATTAACCTTTAGCGCATAATGTATGTTGTTACCTGACTTTTATTTTTATTTTTATAAAATTTATTATTTTTAACTTTTAATGACTTCTTTTTTTTTTTTTTGAAGTTGGTTTAATTTTTTTTTTAAAGTTATTTTTGCTTTCCTTTTTATTATTATTACTATTAAATCCTCGGCAAACATATACTAAAAAACACTACCAGTACCTCTCTCAAGACTTCATTAAAGCACAGGGACATTAATATTGTTTGATTGGTTTGAAACGTTACAGACGGTCATGCAAAACTGTATCACGGAGGGTCATTTTTGGTTTTTCAAATCTTTTTTTTTTAATTTTTAAAAAAGCAAAAAAAAGGATTTAACTAGCCAAAACTAACCACGACCAGTAGCGGCGTTAGGGCAGGTCGCGGTTGGAGCACGACTGCCCAGAGGCGGTAAAGAAAAGGGCGCCGCAAGCAAAGGAAAAAGAGCGCCGGAAGCATTGAAATGTGTGCTTTTCGCAAATGTAAAAGAAAAAAGAAAAGGGGGCGATAATAAAGCAAAGGGAGCTTGATTTATTAAGGTAAGAAGACTTTTATTTTTTTATTCTAGTAATTATTTTTTTAATTTACAGGGCGCCGCCGAAATCTCGCGCAGGGCGCCGATGGTGCTAAAACCGGCACTGAACAGCTCTATTACTTTCGGTTATACTGGAAGTTAATGTGAACTTCCTATTTTAAATGGAATAACCTATATAATATTTTTTTAGATTCTGCATAAAATTCTTAACATATTTTATGTATAATGTCCCTCTACTTAAGTATAACCATTTATGACTTATTTTAAATTTTATGTCAAAAATGACGTTTGCAAGCCATTACATTACCAATATTTTTTTCTTTAACAAAAGCCTTTATTACGAATTGGTGTAAGATTCCCTTGTAGAGAAAAATCTTTCTGGTAAAATGTATTAATACACTGACAATTTATAAACACACGGTGGTAAAAATAATCGTTAAAAACTATATCGACGAAAACCTTAAAAGTCATTTTTTTTTTTATAAATAAAAACCCCTACCTTATCTTATCCTTATTAAGAATTGAAAATAAGGGTAAGTTTGTATAAAGATGTCTCATTCCAAAAATTTATAGTTTTTTGAGATAATGAATAATTAAATCATTATTAGGCTATTCTTAACCTTGCTTTTAAGTACGGTAGGTACGGTGTAGTTGGCTATGACGCAGCATTTCCGCTGCCAGGGCCAACTAGAAGCCAAACTAAGCCGTACTTAAAAGCATTGTTAAAATAGATAAATATTAAATTGTTAAGGTTTCAAAACCCTACATATTGTAGAATAGACATCCTTATTCAAACTTACCCGTATTTTAATTCTTTAGGGTAATAAAAGATAAGGGTTTTTATAAAAAAGTACTAGGTTTTGTCCGTATAGTATTAACGATAGTAGACTATGCCCCACTTTAACGGGACCGACGCCGCCGACGCCAGGCGCCACGACGCTGTCTATCTGGCCAATGGATATAATAGCTAACCAAGTCTGGGGTCATGTCTGACGGGGCGAGGGTAGAACTGACGTCATCACACAGGTGTCTGGCGGTACTTATCGATCTGCTTTCTAACGGCGCAGGCGGTTGCAATTTATAAAATTAAAAAAAGTGTCTCCAAATTTGAGATTCGAACCAGGGACCATCGGGTTCTGGAGCGGACGTGCTATATAAGACGCTATGGTGAGCATCTTGAAAAATATAGCAAAAGGTTGATGGCATACTGTGTTTTATCTTTCAATAGGGTATAGGAAGCTTTGTGTACTAACAATGTAAATTTTTGGTAAAGAGACGGTAAATTACTAGTTTTGAAAGGGTTTTTGGACAATGGTAAACCATCTGTTTGTTACAATTTAAATAAAAATAGTTTAAAAGCCGAAAAGTTCTGATAAACGTCTCTCTGAGTACGAGCGCCCTTTGTTGGGCTGGTAAGAAAATATAATTTTTAGAAAAGAAACCTGTAAACGCAATAATTGTTTGTAATTTTTTTATACTGTGGGTGTTTTAAATCGATAATAGACTGGTACCATCTTTATCTTTGTATAGGGTAGTGTACAGTTGTCTACATAAAAATATTTAAGTAGAGGGCCTAAATTCTAGAGGCTTTATACAAATTACAGCTAAAAGTTTAATTTTTGGTAAAGAGACGTTAAATTACTAGTTTTGAAAGGGTTTTTGGGCATGGTAAACCATCTGTTTGTTACAATTTAAATAAAAATAGTTTAAAAGCCGAAAAGTTCCGATAAATGTCTCTCTTAATTTTAAAATTTTTGGAGTTGTGGGTCATTTGATTACACATATTTTAGTACTTAGATTACTCAGCTCTTGAAAAAAACAATATGCGGCAACGGAGGTGTAGGTAGTTATACATATCGGGTAAAATAGTATAATTTTGTCGCCTTACAAGACAATATGTTTATTGTTTTCCCTCTTAAAACCTTGATTTTTAAGATGCAAAACATAATTTTGTAATAAAAAAGTATTTAGCAAGTTTATATGGAAAAAAAACGAATGCTTTGTGTACTAACAATGTAACTATATAGAGGCGTACAAATTAACAAGCTAAAGCAATAGCTGTTATATTCTTGGTTATATTCCCGTGAACTAAATACATGCTCGCTAAAAAGTATAGGTACGAACGGGCAGCGGTATCGGGATGCTTTTTGTCTGAAAAATCGATATTTCTTTTAAACCGAGGTACTTACAGGTCTCTACTCATAAAGTAAAGCTTACAGGTGGTTGACGACCAGATTCGTTGCAGTGCCAAGAGTTGTTTTGTATTAAGTAAAAAAAAATCGATATTTCTCTTTATTTTTAGTAGCATCAATCCCCGACGACAGCTGTTATAGGTGCCTGTATGGTAAATAATAGTAGTAGTAAAAATCCATACACTTATCTTTTTTATATATTTTAATCATTTTTATTTTGTTTATGTTCATTTTTAAACAAAATTACATTATAATATTAATATTAATTTCACAATGTACCGAACTTATATGCTCTTTTTATCATATTTATGTTGTTTTGGAGATATATACGAATTATTGAGTGGTATCAGGATGTTTTTTTTTTTGCCTAATTTCGTTAGGGAGTTGTAGAAAATGGTATAAATTAAGGTTTGCTATAATTTAACTGTATAGAATAGCATTATTACATATATATTACTAGAAAATTTTATTTAATCGCCTTATATGGGCCTTATTGAATGAAAAGGGAGTTTTGTACTTATTTAAAAAATAATCTATCAAACATAATACGTCTAAAAATACCTAACATGGCTAAGATTTGGAAATGTGTTTTAAAACAAAATTCCTAAAAATCGAATCACTCATTCTTGATTAAAAAACTTAACACTTTCTTTCTTTCTGGTCTTATTTAAAACAATTCATATAAATTAAGAAATGTGTTCAAAAATACCTAAACTTACCGATATTTGAAAAAAACATTATCCTTTATAAGTCAAAATTATCAAAAAAGTCTTAACACAACTCTGTACTCTCTATTTTCAAATACCGCTTAAGAATTATGATTTTTTTCTGCCCCCAAAAAAAAAAAAAAAGAATAAATAAAAATAAAATTGTTATATAAAAGGCTAAGCCAAAATTAAGAGTAAAAATCGATCCTTGTCCCTATGTTATCAATTTAGGAAATTCTCTTACATATGACACTACCCCCAAATTTGTAGCCTTTATTTTACCCTTTAAAACTTAAGAAATCTTTACTGTTCATAAATAATTAAAATTTCCAGTATCAAAAGATTTATAGAAATCTTTACCATATGGGACTTCGCTATTTCTTATTTTTAAAACACCCTAAAAGTCAAGAAGCAACACAACCCTCATTTTTCTAAAAAAAAAAAAAACTCCAACATATCCAACAGGGCTCAGCCTCTAACCATTATCTAAAAGATTCGCCCTTTTAAAAATCATTAAATGTTTTCTATGTCTCGAAATAACGAAAATTGATAATATTTGAATAACCGTTATTTTAGGGCGATTTTTATTGGACCCGCCTTGTTCTTGATTTAGAAAAATATTTTTTTAACTCTTGGTTCTATTTTAAAACAACGTATAAAAATCAATTAAACTTACAAGGTTTACAAACTTAAAACAAAAATCGGGGTTTTACCACTTTTTAGAAAAAACTTTAACATATAAGATTTCCAACTCTCTTCCATTATTTTAAAAACACCTTTTTTATAGTCAAGATCCAAAACTATGCTTCCTATCTCCCCCTTAGTAATTAAAAAAAAACTCGACATATACAACCACCTCCAACACTAACCATTTTTTTAATCGCCTTAAAACAACTCATAAAAATCAAGAAACTAACTAACCTTCTAGTAAATTTTTTAAATATAAAATCTGTTATACGCCACAAATAAAATTGCTAATATTTAAAAAACTTCATGCTCCAGGCCAAATTTAAGAAAAAGTGGGTGTTTTCCTTCTCACTTTTCTTTTTGATTAAGAAGAAACTCTTACATATGAGACAACTGACAAACCTCTAGACCTTATTTTAAAAACACTCTTAAAATTCAACAAATAAAACCATGCGTCCTAGAACGAAATTAAGATAAATGGGTCTTTGCCCGTCTTACATATCAGATAACACCTAACCCTTCTACCAATATTTGAAAAATCTCCCCTTTTTAAAATGAATTTTTTTCTACCTGTGAAAAGCTATCCGTACTATACCAAAATTAGGAAAAAAGTCGCTTCTTTGGTCCCTATCCCACTCTTATCGATTTATAAAACACACTTACATATCATACTACTAGCCTCTAGCCTTTATTTAAAAAATACTCCTTAAAAATCACGAAATTTTCAATGTTTCAAAATGGAAAAAGTCGATTCTTTGGTCCCCGTCCCTCTCTTATCGATTTATAAAATACACTTACATATCATACTACTAGCCTCTAGTCTTCATTTAAAAAGTACTCCTTAAAAATCAAGAATTTTCAATGTTTCAAAATAAATAAAAAATTTAATATCTAAAAATCTATAAGTATTACACCAAAATTAAGCAAAAAAAAAATGGCTTTTATTACTTACTTGACTCCCAACCCCCTATCCCCTTATTTTAAACCAAAACTATGCCTATTAGAACAAAATAAAAAAATGCTTTTTATCCGTCCTTTTAACGATCACTATTAAAAAAATCTTTGAAAAACTATAAAATCTTTTCTCTATGTCCAAAAATAACTAAAATTGATAATATCTAAAAAAAAAGAACGTATCCTAAAACAAAAAGTTATTATTACTCCCCTATCTTTGTTGTAAAACTCTAACATATGAGACCACTCTCGACCTACTAACTCCTGTTTAAAAACACCTTGAAAATAAATTTAAAAAAAAATGATGTCCAAATATACCTAAGAATGTTAATACCGAAAAACTATACGTCTTAGACTAAAAAATTTAAAAAAAAGCAAATTTTGCATTTATCTCGAAAAAATATGTGTTTTAACAAAAAAATAAATTTCTAAGTACAGATATCTAAGAAAAAAAAAAACAGAAAATTGCATATAGCTCAAAAATTATGCGTTTTAGCAAAAAAAAATTGAACACTGCGGTTTAATTTTTCGAAAAATGAGAACTTTTCCCATCACTAAGAGTTGGTACGCTCCCCTTTAGTAAGAGTACCTGGCGTGTTTCTGTGCGGAAAAAAAGTTGACCATCCCTTTATACCGAAGGAGCCACCAAACAAAAAAAAAAGACACAAAAGTTTACATTATTCGTATCTTAAAAAAAAGTACCTTGTTATGTAACTTTTCTCTAGCTGATCATCTACCTTGTAGTTAACTTGAAATGAAGTCAACTCAATGTAAAGCCTGTCTCAAAACTAACTGGAAATAAACTAAAGTTTATCTAAGTTGTATCTGATCATACACACAATATCAAGTCATATATTTTTTTCCTAATCATATCTCAGCTGTAAGCAACAATATGAAATATTAGATTAAACTGCAAGTTAAATTACAAAATAAAATTATCAGTTACTAACTGGTCATGTAACTCATTCAAAATTAATCTATAAGTCATTTTTACTCACTACTCTAATTGCCAAGACATATTAAAATCACATTATATTACCATGTAATATAAGCTTTTAAAAGAAAATTAATTTTCATGTGTTCAATAATTTGTTACTAAAACTAGTTATGTATATTTAAAACTGTTACTATAAATAAAATATATCATCTCTTAAAAATACCCTATATATTATCAAATTTTGTCCAAGTCCAAAATAGTTAAAAAAATGGCAAATATCTGAACAACTATGCGTTTTAGGAAAAAATTATATGAAATTCGGTACCTGTCACCGCCTTAATAATTTGAAAAAAAAGCTCTAACAGATGAGACCATTTTCAAAATTCTAGCTCTAAAAAAATACCCCTTAAGAATAAAATATCATGAAATTTCACCAAGTCCCAAATAACAAATTAAAATGTAAATATCAGAAAAACTATATGTTTTACGAAAAAATAAGAAAAAAGTGTGTAATTGTCACCTCTTTAACGATTTAGAAAAAAAACTCTAAGATATGAGACCACTTTCAACCCTCTAGCTCTTCAAAAGAAAAATACCTCTTAAGAGTAAAAATCATGAAATTATTCTACACAGTACTAAATATCAAGAAAAACTATATATGTTTTACGAAAAAATAAGAAAAAGTGTGTAATTGTCACCTCTTTAACGATTTAGAAAAAAACTCTAAGATATGAGACCACTTTCAACCCTCTAGCTCTTCAAAAAAAAAATACCTCTTAAGAGTAAAAATCATGAAATTATTCTACACAGTACAGATATCTAAGAAAAAAAAAACAGAACATTGCATATAACTCAAAAATTATGCGTTTTAGCAAAAAAATAATCGAAAAAATCTCCCCAAACCCCTTGCCGAATTATCGGATAACCTACCAGTTGAGAAAATTTCGTAACTATATCTCTTTATTTTACTACCCTCATTGAGCCGTCGAGTTAAAATATGTGAAATTTTTACAAGTCCAAACACCTACCCATAAACAAATTCAACTATTGCCTGAAGTTTAAAAATATTATAAATCTTCATAAATAATAATAATTAGTTAAATTAAATAAAAATACTCTTTAATCCTCTTGGCTTTTTTGGTGAAAAAAAAGAGGAAGCATGTACGGTACTTGAAAAATGTAATTTAAACACTCTCCACTTTACCTCGTTCAAATGATGCAGTGGGAGAGGATTATACCATTGAATCTTCTTGCCTATTCCTCTTTTTCGAAAATCAACTTTACCATACTTTACAAAAAATTCTATAGTTGATCTACCCCTTAAGAATTAAATATCATGAAATTTCGCCAAGTCCAAAATAATTAAAAAAATTGCAAATATCTTAAAAACCAGACGTTTTAGGAAAAAAATAAGGAGAAATTCGATCCCTGTCACTCCCTTAACGATTTGGAAAAAACTCTAATATATGAGACCACTTTCACCCCTCTAGCTCTTAAAAAACCTTAAGAGTAAAAAAAAATCATGAAATTTCGCCAAGTCCCAAATAACAAATTAAAATACAAATATCAGAAAAACTATATGTTTTACGAAAAAAATAAGAAAAAAGTGTGTAATTGTCACCTCTTTAACGATTTAGAAAAAAAACTCTAAGATATGAGACCACTTTTAACCCTCTAGCTCTTCAAAAAAAAAAAAAAAAAACATATGTATTACACGCTGCTATCAAAATTTGTAAAAGTTGCTGCAAAGTACCATGTTTGCCGCAAAATTAAAATCAATACATACTCTATTAAAATACGTAAAAATTGTTGTAAAATCTTAAGAAATACCACTAGCCTTTAAAATTTGAAAACGAATATAAAATAAGTCGACATGCTACTAAAAAAAAGCCCTAAAAATAACATGAGCAACTTATCACATTTATTTTAGTATTAGTCAAGCAGTCAAAGAAGCAACAATGTCTCGAGCTTGTTTTTGGGGTCGTCCGTGTGATTGCTCTGAATGCACACCTGAATTGGAGGCTATGTGTGAGGTTTGCCAGGAAAATGAAGGGTATAGAGTAGGTAGCACTTATAAAGTTGATAGAAAGGTATAGGAGACTATTATTTTAAAACCTACTGCAAGTCTTGTTATTATAAATATAAAGGACAATACGAAGAGGCTTATTTTGAAAAATTAAAGAAGTTAGTTATGGAGAATCCTCCCAAGTATACAGAAAGAAAATTTCTACCTAATGGGAGCTCCGTACCTTGGGGATACAAGAAGGCAGACGAAGAAAAGAAGTAGAAATTATTTGTAAATATGTAGAAATTGTTTTGAGCAAATAAATGTTTATAAATATTTGTTTTGCTTTAATAATTACCCCCACACCTCTTTTATTTTGGCTTTATCAATCAATTGAAAATAGAGCTAACAGCATTATAGAAACGTTTTTTTAGAATATAATGAACGAAACGGTAAAATGCACACAAATATTTATGAATTAAGTAACCTATCCAAATGTTTTTAAAGAACACCAATTTTGTACTACAGTTGAGTAAATCGGCTTAACTGGGAATATTTATTCATAACTTATACAATGCAAATATACATACTACAAACAGTTTCATAAATTAGTATATAGAAAACGTGTATTACGTACAACCATGTTTCTTAAAATACGAATATGTTAGTCACCATTACCTAGTACACCTGAAAATGAACCCAAGTACATATTTACAAATCCTAAAATTTAGACAATTATATATATAAAAAGGCGTGCGAGCCAACAAACACTATAAATTTTTATACATTTTTTAAAAAGGTTGTTTTTTAGAAACCCCTTAATACATTTATTTATATATTTATGTAAAACATAAAAAACTATCTTAAGTTGCAGCTGGTTTTAAAAATATTTGAAGGAACTAGCTGATTTATTAGATAAAGCTCCATTTCGCTGTAAACAATTAAATTATTGTATTAATCTTTAAAAACAAAAACAAAAAAGACAAAACAAACTAATTGGGTCAATATATTTTTTATCAAAGACATATTTCGCCAAGTCCAAAACAACAAATTAAAATGCAAATATCAGAAAACCTATACGTTTTACGAAAAAAATAATTGAAAAAATCTCCCAATCCCCTGTCGAATTAGACAATTATATATATAAAAAAAGCGTGCAAGCCAACAAACACTATAAATTTTTATACATTTTTAAAAAGGTTGTTTTTAGAAACCCCTTTTTTTATCAAAGACATTTAAATTCTTTGGGTTATTAAAAAACACATAATAACCCACGCCACAGGTGCATCAAAAAAAAAACACCTGTGGTTTTTCTCAAGGACATTTTTAGTAGGGTGACAGGCACACCCAGGCACCCAATTAACGCCGATTAGACATTTACCTGGGGAAACTAGAATTTTGAAAATGGTCTCATCTGTTAGAGCTTTTTTTTCAAAATTATTAAGGCGGTGACAGGTACCGAATTTCATATAATTTTTCTCTAAAACGCATAGTTGTTCAGATATTTGCCATTTTTTTAACTATTTTGGACTTGGACAAAATTTGATAATATATAGGGTATTTTTAAGAGATGATATATTTTATTTATAGTAACAGTTTTAAATATACATAACTAGTTTTAGTAACAAATTATTGAACACATGAAAATTAATTTTCTTTTAAAAGCTTATATTACATGGTAATATAATGTGATTTTAATATGTCTTGGCAATTAGAGTAGTGAGTAAAAATGACTTATAGATTAATTTTGAATGAGTTACATGACCAGTTAGTAACTGATAATTTTATTTTGTAATTTAACTTGCAGTTTAATCTAATATTTCATATTGTTGCTTACAGCTGAGATATGATTAGGAAAAAATATATGACTTGATATTGTGTGTATGATCAGATACAACTTAGATAAACTTTAGTTTATTTCCAGTTAGTTTTGAGACAGGCTTTACATTGAGTTGACTTCATTTCAAGTTAACTACAAGGTAGATGATCAGCTAGAGAAAAGTTACATAACAAGGTACTTTTTTTAAGATACGAATAATGTAAACTTTTGTGTCTTTTTTTTTTTTGTTTGGTGGCTCCTTCGGTATAAAGGGATGGTCAACTTTTTTCCGCACAGAAACACGCCAGGTACTCTTACTAAAGGGGAGCGTACCAACTCTTAGTGATGGGAAAAGTTCTCATTTTTCGAAAAATTAAACCGCAGTGTTCAATTTTTTTTGCTAAAACGCATAATTTTTGAGCTATATGCAATTTTCTGTTTTTTTTCTTAGATATCTGTACTTAGAAATTTATTTTTTTGTTAAAACACATATTTTTCGAGATAAATGCAAAATTTGCTTTTTTTTAAATTTTTTAGTCTAAGACGTATAGTTTTTCGGTATTAACATTCTTAGGTATATTTGGACATCATTTTTTTTTAATTTATTTTCAAGGTGTTTTTAAACAGGAGTTAGTAGGTCGAGTGGTCTCATATTTAGAGTTTTACAACAAGATAGGGAGTAATAATAACTTTTGTTTTAGGATACGTTCTTTTTTTTTTAGATATTATCAATTTGGTATTTTTGGATAAATATCTAAAGAAAAGAACGGAAATAAAGTTCGTACATTGTGAGAGTAATAATAATTTATACCATAATGGTTTAAAAAAATAGAGCATAAACAAAGTCGTCGGAAAAGTAATTGGTACTTTAGAATAAAGAAATATCGGTACAGGTGAAGCGTCTATTACCTTTATACGACAGCAGTGACTAAGTTGCAGAATGGAAGACGTATCTTTAGCTTACAACGTACGCAATCGTATATATGCCGAAAAGGCAACAAATATGATAAAGAGCATATTCGGTGACAATTATTGTTGTATTATGCCGTAATTTTGTTTGGAAATGAACATAAAACAAGAAGTAAAATGATTAAATATAAAAGATAGGTGTGGACTTACTACTATTTACCATACAGCACCTATAACCGCTGTTGTATCAGGGAGATTGATAACTTTACTAAAAATAAAGAAAAGAAAACCTGATTTTTACTTATGCAAAACACTCTTGGCACTGTATTTAGTCTGATAAATCAGCTTCCTGTGCTTTGCTATGATGAAGACAACCAGAAATACCTCTCATTTTAAAGAATAATCGATTTTTCAGACAAGCATCGATACCGCTGCTAAGTCGATCGTACCTACTTTTTTTTTTAGCGGCATATGTTGGTTCGCGGAGGTATATAACCAGAATGGCTATTGCTGGCTGACCCGAATTTGTGCGCTTCTATATGATTCATTGTTGAGTACACAAAGCATTCGTTTTCATCTCTTTGCTAAATGCATTATTGAAATTATGTTTTGCATCTTAAAAATCAGGTTACAGAGGAAAACAATAAACATATTGTGTCTTGTAGGCGACAAGGAAATTACTATTTTACCCATTAATATAACACCTACTGCACTCCGTTGCCATGATATTTTTCAGGCTGGCTGAAATACTAAAATGTGTGTGATCAGACCCGCAGCTCAAGGTACCCAGGTAGAGAAGACGTTATCGGAGACTTTCGACTTTTTAAACTATTTTTATTTAGTGACGTCATTTTTTACGTCATTTTTTGAAGTCTATTTTGGTCATTTTGGTCATAGGACGTCATCAGACCAAAATTATGACGTCATTTTAATTGACGTGTTTTTGACGTCGTTGAAGTGACGTCTTTTCGACGATCATTTTTTGTCATACTAGCTCATAAAAATCTAATGACGTCATGTTTAGAAAACCCGCCAGAAAAAATTTTGTGACATTATATGATTCGTGTCAAAATCCAAATGTATACATATCGACAGAAAAATAAGACTAATAATTTTACAAAAATTGAAATAGGAAAAACTCTACCGATAGATGCGCGCAATGGACAATAAACTACTACGTTTATTCAACATCTTCGCTTTTATCGCCTACACCGTACCGATGAGACCGAAAATAGTTTGAGACCGGTCTGCGGTTGGTGATCTCAATTAGCTTTGAGAAAGAAATATCTTCGGCTAGTGTAAAAATCCGCAACTCCAGGTTGGACAGTGTCCCGTAGATGTTATGCATTACCTTGCAGTGCAAGGAAATTGCATGCAGTAAGGAGTTTTTTCCTATTTCACTTTTCAAATAAAATATCATATCATTTTAGCTTTTTAAAAAGTAGTCACGCGTCACTTTTCGTCATCTTTGGATGATCGCCGCTTATGACGTCATTAACGGGACGTCCTTTGTCTGTGACTTAGGGAGCGTCACTGCATCGGGTCATTTTGTCAGTCATCTTATGACGTCTTTGCTGAACCAAATGTGTGACCAAGAAATGACCAAAAAGAGACGTCAATAAGAACGTCAGCTTGCTGCTAGGGATAAAACAGTTAACAATAACTTTCGGTATAATCGAAAGTAATAGAACGTTAAAATATTTTATTCGTATCTTCCCCACCAACTTTATTATATAGCCCAATTTTCAAAATTTTCCAAAGCCTACGGACAGCCTGTATAGTTACATTAAAAACATTAAATTTAAATTACTTTTACGGAATGTTTGTATCTTTTATGTCAATTACTATAACACTATACATTTTTTAGCATTGAAAAAGCCAAGTTGACATTGTGGTTTTTTGCCAAACAATTTTAATTAAAAGCAATATATATTATTGTAGAATAAAATATTATAAATTAGCAAAACATATGTATTGTTGTTTCTTCTTTAACGAAACAATGGTGTTTAAAGTTAAAAATATTATATTTTTACCCACAAACAGATCTGAGATAAATTTTCTTTCGCCCATGATAAAATACATACGATTCATAGGACATGTTCCAGATTTCAATTTTGTTTCAAGACGGGTGACACATAAAAAACCTTTTTAATTTTAAGATTATTACTATTAAGTGTTCTATTCTGCTTAATAATAAAATCTTTAATATTTATACAGAATAATTCTAGTACAGAGCTTTTCTCACGTATATTTAATTATATCAGTTCAATTATATGCTTTTTATGTGTTGGAGTCGACATGCTTGGATCACTGGTAAAAAGTGACACTTTTGAGGCATTTTTTCAAGAAGTTTTTAGATTGGAAAGCAGTTTTTATAAATTAATTTTCCTGAATCGACCCAGACGATCGCTCTTCATTTTTAACAATATGTTTATGTTTGTTGCTGGAAACATCGCTATTTTAGTAGTCCTTGTTATTGATTTCTGGAAAAATGTGGAAAGAAATACTTCAGAATATTTCATAATGGTTATACCTAGCTATGAATAAAAACTATTTTTTCCAAAACTTTAACACCCTGTATCTCGAGAACGAAGCTTCAAAACATACATGTTTATATAAACTTTTTTATTTTTTCATGTTCTATCGTCTATTAAATTTTCTATTAAAATCTAAAACACCCTGTATAATGAAAGAGTCAGTTTTGTTTGATTACCCTGTACAAAAAAAACATTATTAGGTAGTAATTAATTTAAAATTTCCAGATCACATCAAAAATCCACAAAGACACATTAGGACAATGGATCTGCCTGGTAGCGCATCTGCGGCCTGTAGGCACTAATCTGAAAAAGTAAGTACACCGTCCAGAGGTATTTCGACTGTAGTAGCTGGACTCGGTGGTAGTAGCTGTATTGAATTCTAAATTTCCTCTTCAAACCAGAAACAACAACGTAAGCAACCCAATTGTCATAGCTTAAAACGAACAATAGCCATATTTTGTGCATTTTTATCCTTACTTTTTTTTGGTTTGACCCTTCATTCTTATAGAAAAATGGCCATTCACCCATCGATAAAGTGGTTGTAGGGTGGGCAAAAAACAAAAAAGAACCAGGAAAATACGCTTCGTGAATGTGACAACCTGTGGTCGAAATCGGTAAAGCTGCGTTTTCTTAAGTTACAGCGTTTTAAAGATATTGGTTAGCAAAGTTTTTGGACACATTTTTTGTTTAGTAGTGTCTTTGTGACTAAAGGGCTGTAATCAAAACTGGCAAAAAACGTCTGGAGATATTGATATTACTTTACTAATGACCTATAATTAAATGCGAAAAAATTATTACCGGAATCACACACCTTTAAACTTTTGTAACTTTGCATCTGTTCATTGACCACCTGTATACTATGAACATTTGATTATTTTTCAAAAATCATTTTGCGCCATGTCATCTAGGACGGAAATGGGCTTTAGCATACCGAAATCCGCCCAGCTAAAAGAATTTTTATTTCCAAAGCTACTACAAGTTAAATATTATGGTGCTAAAGATTGCTTGTCCCGATTTCTTTGGGCGTTAATTTGCACTTAGGGGAAGTCCGGAAAGCTCCCACCCATCGGGTAACCCCGCCAACCTCATAATTTCTAAACGTAACCTTTAATTGATCCGATATCTATCACTCAAAATAAGCAATAAAGCTAAAATGCTAACTAAGCAGATTTGGGCTCCTTGAAACCGCTTTTAACCCTTCAGTTATCAAAATACCTTTTGGATGCAGGTTAATGTATTTCTTCTTCTATGAAAACGTTACCACGATGCTATCAAAATGAAGGTGATTGCTTGTATTTTCCTATGGGTTATTAAAAGTTGTGTTTTGTAAGATTTAAAAGAAAATTTCAATTTTAAAGAAAAAAATGCATCATCGGGTAAGACAGCCCAGAGAAAATTGCTCTCGCCAAGGTGGCACGAAGCATATATTTGCCATTTAACAAAGTAGATATTTAAAATTTTGTTAGTTATAACAACAATGCAATTTATTTGTTATATATATTTTTTAAAATATAATGAAAGTATTTTAGTTTATTAATGTTGGGTTTTACCACTTAGTCTTAGGCCCATAATTTTCCTATTTAGAAGAACCTAAATGTCTAATTGTTAATAATAAAGCAGTAAATTTCAAAATGACAACGTTATGTCACGCTAACTGGTATTTTTATTGTTGTTCATAAATATGAGGCGATAATAATGTAACAATTTTTAAAAATATATTAGCATCTAACTAGCAAACGGGCTAAACGAAAAATCTAAAGTTTTTACCATGGACGTGCTCTTTAATAAACTTCAATAAAATTGCTCCAAAATAATTAGGGAAGCCAATAATTGACCCCATTAAAAATTACATGGAATATCTATGTCCCGCCCGGCGATGCATCACCCGGTATATTAATATTAGATAAAAAGTAAAATAGTTTAATTTATTTAAAAATGGTTTATTTTTATGGAATAAAATATATTTTAATTGGTGGGTAACCTTGTCCACTCTAGGTTGGCTACGTTATTCAACCGATCGGGCATCTCCGCCCATTGGTAGGGTCTTAAAGACGTGAAGTTTTTTTACTGAAAACGTTTACTTATCAAGAAATTTAGCATACCCTAATATAACCAATAGATTTGAGCAATTACCGCCGTTTTAAATAAAGACCTATACGTTACTGATACTTCACAATATTCAAATTTGCTTAGGTGGACGGAGCTTCCCGGACCTACCCTACTTTGTATACGCTATGATTTATTTAAATTTTGAACAGTGGTTTGTGAGTTTGGATGCAGGTAGAAATACACCGAATTGCGCTAAATATGGATCGTACACTGTATATCTATTACATTTTAGTGCATTCTTCCATGGCATGCGCAACTCTGAGTGGTTAGAAATTGTTAGAGCATTGTTCAAGAGTATTACAGTATTGTTGTAAAATGGCTTCTCCGCAGAACGCGCATAATCTCGGCCATTTAACTGAAAAGCAAGATTGATTAAAATCGTGATTCGATTATACAGAGTAGCGGAAGAATGGACTCCCACATTTGGGTAACTAAATAAAAGTCTACTGTAAATATAAGAAGCTAAACTTTTATTATTTTCAAGAGCACACTTTAAGGTTTTTTTTTAACTATGTTTTCAAAATTATATCGTGTAAGTGACGGCCGTTAGCAGCGACATGCGAAGGCGTTCCTAGAAGTTCTCCGCATCACTTTTATCACCATGTCTTGAGGAATAGCAGTAGTTCTATTCTCGGATCGCTGTTCTGAGTTGGTGAAGTAAGAACCAGTTGCCCTTAGTTAGCAACCCATTTTAAAAATTGTTTTCCGGTTGAACAGAGGCATTCGGAGGCAGGAAGCGCGTACAATGGTTCTTGTTACGCGGTAGACATCATTCGTCATTTTTGAATAATAGCTCAATAACAAATCCACATTGCTCAGCAGACCAAGACATAGTGCCGAGTAACGAACCTTATCGATCGCCCGAAAGTGAATGTGACCATCCCACCAACTGGCCAACCCCCATTACCGATATTCGTAGCCGATGAAATGTTGGGTTTCCATTCTGCCGCACCCTGTATTAGAAATGATCAGAAACTCTAATTTAAGTGTGATAAAACGTGCGTTGAAGCACTGGGGGCGGCCAATTGCGATACTAGTAGCGAGACTGCAGCCGGGCGCAAAGAGGGAGGAGCTGCTAATTCCACCAAAAGGATGGGCACAAGTGAAAGGCGAAATAGCCAGAAATAATACTACACGTTTAAATCCAGTAGATATAAACACAACTATTCCAAACCGCCATATCTCGATGCTTCCGCCAGTAAACTGGAAAAAATGCGTCAACATGTATTAGAAGTAGAAAATAAAATGTGGTCTTTGACATAATAGTAGATACAACTGTTGAACCCCATTATTATACAAGTAGACTCATATATGACTCAAGTAGTGATAGTACGTCAGATATGGAAGAATGTGAATAACTAGATGTAGATTATGTAGCATATTTAATTAGGTATAGATTACATTTTAAAGAATTATTTTTTGACCATAGCATTTTTAATGTTTATTTTTAATAATGTGGGTTATTATTAACTATACTCATACCCAACTGTACAATATTGATATACTATAAATTTTAAAATAATTTTTACTACATATTAAAGAAAACAAGATTTTCATTTTACCTAAACTGTTTAAAAAAGGGTAAGTTCCCAAAAATAAACTCTGACAACACACTGCACTACTTGTCAAGTGATTTTTGAATCACATTACTCCCAACGTAACATACAGGTAAACCATTGCACAATACCTATTTTTTTTTAGTTAAATGTAATCCAGAAAACAACAACAGCACGTAAAGATACCACTAAAGCAACAATGGGAAACTTTTTTTTTTTGTTACAAAATGTTGCTTTGTGTTCCCAAAATTGTAGAAGCCAGGTCTCGAATCCCACCACCTAACATCGACTTTTTAAATCGGTCGGTTGGCAATGGCAAACCACTAAGTAGTATTCTGCCAAAACAGGTACACTAGTTATTTAACAAATAACTTCCATGATGGCACTACCACGTTGTCTTAAAGGTGCTGTGAGATGCAAGAACTGCATGTTTCAGTAATGGACAACGTTGACGGAACAGAGAAAAAGAAGGGTTAAACCCACGCTACACTGTACACTATACACTATACATTGAACATGTTGTACTTAGGCATAAAGCCTTCATGGGCTGTCAAAAAACAAAGAAATATGATTTAAAAGGCACCAAAACACCGATACAAAGAGTATTATTTAGGTTTTTACTACTTGTTATTATATTTTGATGCCTATACATAGAAGTTTCATAAATTTTATTTAACACTTTCATTATTGAATATACACGTTCAACCAATTTAAAAGGTTCTTAGGCAATGCGAGGAAAGGAGATGGTCTACCGCGTTTGGAAGATTAACAGTTAGAGATTAAAAATAATGCCGGCATGTAAACATGATGACTTATCGGTCTCGCTTTGCTTCTGCTTTAATTGCCTATGAACTGTTTAAAGTAGCTTAACGTGTATGTTTTAGTTTAAACATTTACTTGTTTTGGAATACAATTTGCAGCTTTAAATTAATTTATCAAGTTATTTGCGTAGACATATCTTGAATTATTTTAAGTGACTTTAAAAGCGCCATTAAAACTTTAAAGGAACTCTGGTCACTAAGAATATGCCAAGCATGTGCTAAGATATGCATTACAAGTCACATACAGAGCACAAAAATTCTTTTAAATATTTCCAACTTATCCTAAATGTTTAAAATTACTACATAAAATAACTTTATATTCTTATCTATATGTATACTACATATTCGCTTATCATAGTATCTTTAATTTAACCAGATGAATTATTATTACCCATTGTCTGGTTAAAGTAGTAATTTATGTCTGTTTTTAGTGTTACCTCAACAATTTGTTGTTTTGTTACACGTTTGCTTTGTTGTGTACACTAGTGTAACGTTTTTTACACATTTACATTCTTGCATTATACACTTTTATGTTCCTTGGTAAAACTGGTGCACACTGGTGTGAAATTAAGTTGGGGACCTTATGGCTACTGAAGCTGGGTCGTGACTTGTATGTTTTTTGACATATTGAACAGCTGGACATTTTAAATATGAAGTTATGAAGTGTAAATCTTTTGGATTTATATTAATTAGATTACAACGCCTTACCTTAAAAAATTTCAAATAATGAAGAGACAACATTTTTTAATGTGTAAAAATAAAAACCCGAAGGAAAGACATTATAAATTTTACATTACATTTTTTTTCACACAGATCAGCTGATTATTGGTTTCAGTTTTACTTTACTTGACCTGTTTGTGAATAATTTATTTCATTAATTTTAGACGAAAAACCAATTCTAAAACGGTATTTACCAATCGGTTATGTTGACGTTAAAACAATGTATTATACGTCAAAGTTGTCGCAATTATTACCGCGGTTATAATTGGTTAGACGCCTAAAATTAATGTTTGTTATTAAAAATAAATGGAATTCAACCTCCTTCCTGACGACCATTCGATTTGAAATTTATTACACACACTAAAAATAATATAATACAATCTTTAAGGGCGTAATTTGAAGAATAAAGCTCACTTAGAAAAAATAAAATCAAGATGGCCGCCGCCACAAAAATGGCTGATTACATATTTTTTTCACAACTACCTCAATATGGGTATCGAATGAAGGGCTTAATTCGTAGAATAGAGATCATTACTTTGAAATATTAAAATCAAAGATGGGCGCCTGCAAAATGCTGATGACATATTTTTTACAACTACCTTAATATAGATTCATTGGTTAGTTCTCGTTAGTTATAGTAAGGCATAAAATGAACTCAATAAAATGAGAGGCATTAACTAACAACAAAACTAAAAACTTATAATTAATAATTAAAAAATACGTGAAAAGGTTTTATGTGTACTTAAATTTAAAAAATAATTCAGTAAGTTCTAGCTAACGGATCCGCGCGCAATCTTCTCATCAATTTGGAGTATTGATTGGAAACATAATAAAACATTGGACACTTGACATTCCTATCATAATATTTACTTTGAATACGCTATACATACGCCGAAAGGGGTTAAAATTAATTGTCTGATCAATACCACATATTTATGAAAGATTGGTGCGAACTGGTAGCTAGGACTTACCGAATTATTTTTTATGTTTTTAGTAGTTTATAAAGCCATTTACCATAAACATTTTTTTAAATAATGTATATTTGCCCTAGTGATTTCTTACCGTTCGTAATAAAAATGCAAATTTTATCCAAAGGGAAATATTTATAGTAAGTATTAATAAAAAAAAGTAAAAAAAAACACCCTGTATTTTGGAAACAATGCCTAGGTTTATCAAAACTTTTTTTTAGAATTTGCTTAAAAGAGTAAACTATCACCTTTCTTTACCGCTGTTAAGATATTGCCCTGTATATTTTGCAGCTAAACTTCAATATGTACAAATTTTAATATGACCTACTTAGATAATCTCGAATTACAACTAATCATAACTAACGAACTTGTCATGGTAATCTCGAAGATTATCTAGTTTATAGTCGAGATTGGCTAGTTTTTAAAGTTTCCTGCTGTGCAGTAACATACTATACAATTTTATTTATTTTTTCGATTTCTGATTTACACAAGAAAAAAAAAAAAGCATTCTTGGGTCCAAGAACGATATCGATATATTGTACTTTGATATCTGTCACTCTCAATGCACTCAATATTAGCCAAACACAAATATAAGTTACGAATGCGATGGCAGATATTCGAATCAGAATGTAAATTTTGGTTTGACAAGCTGAAGACCAGCAACGGAAAAGTCCGCTGGTTACAAATATCGGGAGTGTATGTTGAAAAGGCAATCAGATTGACTAAACGGGATATTCCAGCAAATACAAGGTTAATACGTCATGTCCCGTGTAATTGAAAATGATTGTGATTTTACGTTGCTAAATCAAATTTTTAGGTGAATATTTTAAATAATAAATGTAATAAAATATTCAGCAGACATTTTTTTAAGCTTAATCTTTATAAAGCTTAGTTTGAATATTAACAATAAATACCGGGGTTTTTATATACTTCTTTAATAATAAAAATAAATGCATTATAAATATTAAAAATGGACTAGATTAAACGAGTAGAGTTTCGAGAGAGTTTCGTAAAGTTAATAGTAACTACCTATATAAAATTTAAAAAAAAACGCATTAAGTGAGCAGGTGCGAAAATACTCTAACCACTCATTTCTGTTACGTCGGTTAAGTCGTCCACCATAATACATGAAGAACGTTCCCAAGGAGTAGTGAGACAATGAAAGTCTCTAGAGGCGTGCACACAACTGTTCAAATAGAACACCCTATATATCTTCACAAATTTTTATTCTACACTATACGTTAATTATTGCTGGGTTTTAAAGTATGAACACTTTAAACAGCATATAGCTATTTTGGTTATTTAAATTTTAAAAAAAATCTGTCACTGTTACGGCGACGCATAATATATTAACATGTAATTAATAACTTTTCATTGTAGAACTACTTATACCGGGTGGTGTTAGTTATTAATTTACGATAGGACTTACATATTAAAAATATGCAAATTTTAATAGGTAAAAGTTCAAAATATATGGCTGCAAGACGTATTAAAAAAATATTTATAGGTAGGGTTGCCATAAATTTTATGGCCAATGTCGGGATACCTTGATTTCTGTTATGTTTAGGTTTAGCGGGGGAGGAATGGGTGGGGGGTGCACTATTTTAAGGTTATACCGATATATATCCTACACATAACCATCAATTTTCTTAAATGGAAACCCCTATCTTTTTTACCTTATCCTATTAATTATCAAAAATAAGGATAAGTTTGTACAGGGATGTCTGTTTCAAAAATGTATGGTTTTCAAAATATTACCGATTTAATATTTATCTATTCTAACAATTCTTTTAAATACGGCTTAGTTTCGTTTGTAGTTGGACAACAAAATGCGGCGTCACAGCCAACTATCCCGTATCTACTCGTACTTAAATGCCTTATTCGAATAGATAAATAATAAATCGTTAATATTTTTAAAATAGACATTTTTTTACAAACTTACCTTTATTTTTAATGCCTAATAGGATAAGGTAATAAAAGATAGTGGTTTCCATTTAAAACATTGACTTTAAATGTTTTTGTCGTGATGATTTTTAACGATTATTTTTGATCACTCTGTATTTAATAATTGTGAAAATATCGATACAGTCAATTAAAGAAGTTCTTTCTTTACATCCCAACCCCAACTCATATTAAAGGCTTTTGTTTAAAAGAAATTGATGGTTATGTAATGGCTTGCAAAAGTCATTTTTAACATAAATTTTAAAATGGGTTAAAAACGGTTAGACTTAGGTGTAGAACATTATACATAAATTATGTTTAAAATTTTACGCATTATCTAAAAAATAAATAATATACAGGGTGTTCCATTTTAAATAAGGAGGTTGACATGAACTTCCGGTATAACCAGAAGTGGTAGAGCTGTCAAAATATTTTAGTTGTATGTTTCCCAATGACTTTATAATGTTACCAAATTTTCCAAAACTTAATTTTCGAGAAATCGATCGCAGCAGTTCCCGGACAAAATAAAATATTTTGTTCCATATCGTAAATCGGGACTTATTGCTATGAAATATATAGGGAACACTTAAAGGAATTTGTATTTAAAGTTTTAAAACAATCGCAAAAAAGTATTTTTAAGGAACGTCCTTAAACAGCAAATTTAGGCGTTTTTAATTTTTGAATAAGTGAATTTTTCAGTAAAAAACTACGTTTTTAGACTCTATCAATGGGCGTAGATGCTCGATAGGTTGAATAACGCCGCTCATCTAGTGTAGATAAGGTCTCCTACTATAAAATAAAACTATTTAAACAAATTAAATCATATAACTAAACTTATTTAATATTTATTATAAGTCGTAAACATTTTTGATTTTTTAAATAATTAAATTATGGGCATAAGATTAAAAGGTTAGAGCCAATCAAAAAAAAAAAAATAGATACTATAAAAATATTATCGATAAATTACATGGTTGTTCTATCTAACAAAACTTAAAATATTACCACAGCTGATTGGCAAATATATGGTTTGGTGCTACCTTGTTCAGAGTAATTTTCTTTAGGCGGTATTACCCGATCTCTGTTAAATTGAAATTTTATTTAAAAACCTCATAAAACATATTATTTTCATAATGCATAATCAAATACAATTACTCACCTATATTTTGATATAATAATGATGCAAATTATTACTTATGTATGGTAGTAACGTACAAATTTCCACAGAAAAAAAACCTACATTCTAAACGTTTTTCGACGACGGATTAAAAGCAGTTTCACGGAGTGCATATCAGCTAAGTTAGCATTTTAGCTTTAATGTTTGAATTTAGTAACAGATATTGGACCAATTAGAGGTTGCGTTTAGAAATTATGACGGTTGACGGCGTTACCCGCTGGGTGGGGCTTTTCAGACGTTTCCTGCGACTATTTTTATTTTATAATGCACATTTGCTTTAAAATTTGCTTTACTGGTTAGTTTTGGTTAGAAATTTAATTATGTACGTACTGAGCATCATAAGAAAATATATTTACTACACATTTTTAATAGGAAAATATAAGTTTATTTAACTTGATGTAATTCAATCAAATTAAATTTTATTTTTAAACACATTTATAAGTCGCATCCACCATAAGGTTATTAGCGACACTAGAAAACTCGACTTTTAAAATTAATGGCAATAATAGTTTTGTAATAATGGGCAAAACATATATTTTTAAAGCTAATTTAAAGGACCATAATTAAAATTTTAATAATCCCTATTAAATTTTCTTAGTTAAATAGGGGATAACTAAAGTCATTTAGTATGGTAATTAAAGTCAATTTATAGCTTTTGTTTAATAATAATATTTAAAGAAGTTTAATTAAATATAATTAAATTATGTTTAATAGTTTTAATTAAAGTACATTAATAAAGACAACTAAACCCGTTTAATAAACATTATTAAATTCCGAATTAATTATATATAGATTTTAATTAAAGAGTAGAGTTGCGATAATTAAAAAATAATACAAATTGGAAACTAGCTTAATAATACTAATTAAACAAGTTTAATAAACACTCTACTAGGCTTTAATTAAACTAGCATTACCGATTTACAGGGGTAATTAAAGGACTTTAATTAGTGTGCATTCACCATTTTTTTGTTTTTTGAAAATTCGGAATTAAATTTGTGGTAAGATGGCAAAACCCGATATGTCACTTTTAGTAAAATGTTGAGGAGAGATCTTTTTAACTTTGATGCGTCCTAAAAAATCACAATTTTAGTACAGTATTTAAATTTTGCAACTAATATAAAAACAATTAGTTGCAAAATAAAAATATTGTACTGAAATTGTGATTTTCAGGACATATCAGAAGTTAAAAGATCTCTTTTCATTTTACCAAACGTGACATATCGGGTTTTACCATCTTACCACAGAAATAAAATACTGCACATTATTGGGACTTTGAAAGCAATAAGAGTTACAGTTCTTAAATTTAAATTGCATAGTTTCCAAACATTCGTAAAAAATATATTTTTAATTTTTGCTTTTTGTTTTTATATACTTAATATTACGTTTCTTATTTGATATGAATCTGTCAAATAAATGCATTTTACCTCAACTTTACATTAGTTTAAATTTTAATACGAGGTACAAATTTTATCAATGGGGAAAAGATAGATAGACACAAAATTTTTATTTAATGAAAAGTAACTCGTTTATATTCAGCGGTACATGATTGTAACAAACTACACAACTTACAACAAATGTAGGCAAAATTACAGATATCTATTTTATAAAACTCCTAAAAATTACAACTTTGCAGTAATTTGATTTCAGCTTATTATCTTATCCTTTGCAAGGTCCCAATAAATGTGAATATCGAATTAATTCCAATCAGCATTTAGGTTAGACAGTGTGTATCAAAAAGTCTGCAGAATAATTACCTTACATTATTTTTCGTTTTTAATAAGCTGCTTTACCCAAATTAAAAGAAATATCGTTATGCAAAATGAAAAACTTAATAAGTATTTCATAACTGACATGAATAAATAGATAAACACAATTTAAATAAAATTACTTAATTTTAAAGGCTACTAATGTAAAAACAATTTGAAAATAGAACGACATAATAACATTTTAAAAGATTCTACAGACTTTCTGTGTGACACTGATTGCAGGTACTTTACTGTGGATACCTAAAAAGAAAATACATACATAATGTGTACATGTTTTATTCGAAAATAAAAAAAAGTACAACAAAAACGACTAATTTTATGTAAAAAACTATGTAAAGCTAAACTAACTTAAATAAGAGATCCATTTAAAGTCAATAATTTGTAAAACCTCGATTAAAACATATCACAACACTTTCGCATACGACATATAAAACACAACACCTGACAATGATTTTTGTTAACTGCGCAAACGTGAAACGAGCGGCCGGAATTATATTTTAATAAAACTAAGAAAAAAGTTATACTGTACTTGCCTAATAATGGTGTCTGGAAGATATTAATTCGTTTTTTTTAATGTTTTTTTTTTGGTTTAGGTTTAGAGGGTGTCTTCACAGTGAAACCACTAGGCATTATAAAGGCAAATTATTTATTATACTAAGGTTACAAGGGCTTAATAATTATTTGTTATGGTATTCCAAGAAACATTTTTTCTTATCCGTCAGACATAGCGCGACGTCACATCTGAAACAAATTATTCCAGTAAGTTTTAAAATATTTATATTTGATAAAAATTACCTTGTACAAAGCCACCTCGATTTGTGGGGTTCTGATTTGCTGCTACAAGAAGCACTTCTTCTTGGTTATTCAGAATGAATAGGCATATGTGAACATGAATCGTATCGAATTTCATATGGAACAATACGCTTAAAATGACTTACTGATCCACTTGATGAACGGCCCTTTTTTACAGCTGAGTCCTCTGACCCAATCAAACCCATAGCCACAGAACAAACAGCTCCAAGTTTTTATTTGCATTGCCACCAGCTTTTTGTAAAGCGTAGAGATTAGTTTGAAATACTATATGGTTACAAAGGCTTTCTGGAAAAATTTGAAGAAACATATCGGTAGGAGTTTCTACATCAAGGCCAATTTTTGGTCCAGTTAATTCATTAAATATTTTCATATTTTTTAAGCCATTTGTTGTAAATTTAGACCAAATGGTTTTTTGCAAATTCTCGTGCTTGAATAACTGAAAGCGGGAGCTCATCATCTCTATCCCAGAATAAATAATTGATATTATTGACCTCCGTCACAGAAATATCCTGATCAAAAATAATGGGCATTGATTCTATGTCAAACATGTCAAAATTTGCATCACTATTAGAATTTGTCATATGTTCATCTTCCCCAATATCGTCGTCACTTACATCCCCCAGCTCGCTATTATCATCCACTGGAACGTCTTCATTAAAATCGAACAAGTCATCCGCTTTTATATTTTTTATTTGCAAAAATATATTTTTGGACTACCACCTATAAATAACAAAAACAGAATCTATGAGTCCTAGTGTCCCCATGGTGAGCCCACCAGATATTTTCAATCAAAAATCATATTTATTTGTAGAACTAATGATTATTAATATAACAAATCTATAAAACAATATACTTGATAAATATTAAAACCAAAACTTACCCGCCATCTTCCTAATATATTGTTCTAATGCATAAAATCAATCACACTTTATCACTTAGCAACAACATCCCTAAATAACTAAAATTATAAATTTAAAATGGCGCATGAACACATCGGCGAAGATTGCTTAGGGTGGGGCGATATCTTACGCCTACGTCATTACAGGTGTATTCGCCGCGAAGTCACCAGGCACTTAAAAATATATTTATTTTTAAGTGTCCTCACTGTGTGACCACTAGGGAACAAAGGGTTAATCTTTTTTACCAGCCTAAAGAATTTTTACTGGTTTTCCCATTAAGACCACAAACAGATATACATATAAGTAATCCGTTTTTAGCATTTTTTTATTACTTTCTTTCCTCAAAAATATGGACAAAAACCAGAAAAGCTTAACTTTCAAATTTTGAAGTACCCTACTTAAGGTTGAAGATGGTCCTAAATTTTCTAACTTTTGGTAAACTGAACTGTCAAAACAAAGCAAAAGTAGGTGCACATCGATCTTTATATTTATTCCTAGTAGGTCGACAGTATAATCAACAAGCTGCTTCTGCCGCCGGTGCCGTCTCGGTGTTTATAAAATAGTAGGCTATTCATCGTTCAGACAGGCATAGGGCTTCATTTTCATACATTTGGGCAGATTAAAAGTAAATACTTAAGCAACCTATTTGGCAAATAGTAGTAATAATATTAAAAGCATGTTAAATAGAACTATACACAGAAATATGTTTTTTTGTTTGTAGTTTTGTTGTTAGATCAAGCCTAATCGTTGGTTATTAAAAGTTAAAGGATATACGAGTAGGTCAAAAGCAAAAACTGCCTGCTTAAGATGTTGCCAACGAGAATTAGGAGGCAAAGTGACCTTTATTTCCCAAAATACAATGAAAATGTTAATTTAAAAAATATATTTGAAATCGTAAAAGTTATGCCTAAATACCAAGGCATGGCCTCCTATTCAAATTAACCCTGTATAGTACAATTTTTTATCATTTTGATACAATATTTTTTAAAGCAGTTCCGACAGAACTGACTTTTAAACAAATTTAATCAAATTGAAGCAAATTTGTGAAATTGACCTGAATTTATATATTTTAGCTAACCGCTAACTTCAAGTTTGTTGCAAGGATATTTACTAGGCCCTAAAATTATACAAATATGCTTTTTAACAAAGGCAAATATACTATAAATAATAAAATGCGTATAAAAATCCATATTTACCTTGAAAATTGTTGTTTCACATTTTAATAAAAGTGTAGAACCAATAACTCAAAATGTAAAAATAAATAAATAAAAACTTGAATAAGAGTTTATGACTTGGTATTTAGGCATAACTTTTAATTTTAACTTTAACTTTTTTTTAACAGTGTATGTTTATTTTTTAGAATAAGGGCATTTTACTTATAATTTTATGTTTTATTTGTTTTCTGGGAGATTAAATTTAAACAAAATATTATTTGGCTTTTCTCCAGAATAAAATTAAGAAATTTTGGTTAACATATATTGAAAGAAATTAAAACTTTTATACATTCTGTAGAACTATTCTACTTCTACGCGATATGATTAAAAGTTATTATCGTTGAAATAAAAATAAGATGCCGAAGATAACGCAGGCGTGTCTTTTCTGCGTCATTTAGAGCATGCATAAGAAACTCTTTCCAAATCCTTTGTGCAGCTGCATGGCTTAAAAAGTTATATAAATGTAAGAGGCTTAAAAGTTGTATAACTTATCAAAAATAAAAAGAAAAGCAGTTTATATAAGAAGCATCTGTGCTAGGCGATCGTGGTTTTGAACTACAGTGATCAAATCAAAAAAATCTATATTTTTTTTTTTAAATATCCTAACTATTTTTGCCCAATTTTATTTTAATTTGCAAATATTAATGACATCAAGGGGGTAATTTATCACTAACTTAATTACATTTAGTAAGTCCAGTGGCGTCTGAGAGGCTGAAAGAATATTTCCAACAAAAGGTACGCCATACTGTGTAAATGTGTAAAATTTTTGTGCTTTCTTAAAATAGGCAAATAAAATAATAGTTTAAAACTAAATACGCTTTTATATGCACCGAACTAAAAATTAGAAAATAATTTTTCATTACAAAGAGTTTGTCACTTCAGAGTAAAAAGCGTGGGGTGCATTTTACTATTTTTTCATAACTTTTCCCATCAGATATTTGCAAATAGAATAATTATAACATTTAATATATTAAGCACCCCACGCTTTTATTCTGAAGTGACAAATTCTTTTGTAATGAAAATTATTTTCTAATTTTTAGTTCGGTTGCATATAAAAGCGTGTTTTTTAGTTTTTTTAAACTATTATTTATTTTTCATTTTTTAGTTCGATATATCAATTAGTTTTTATAAAATAAATGCTCCAGTTTATTCACTAAAAATCCTTCTGCCATTTTGTCAAGAGACAAGAGGATCTGTAAAGGAATTTATTTATCCTGGCGGTCCTAATCAGGATAACGGGATACTGTTTTTAAATTATTGCATTGTCATCGGTCCTGATACGTGTGCAAAGTTTCAAAGAAATTGAATCGCTGAAGTTGGTAAAAATTAGGCTCAAAGATTCCGTTTCATAGATAGATAGATAGATAGATAGTTACAACCCGAAGCTAATAAAAGGTCGCCTCAGAGCAACACTAAGACATCTAAAAAAGCGATTCTGAGATAACCACATGTTCAGTATCGCAAATAATGCCTTTACTTAATGCAACACTAAGATATTTCCTAAAAATTTACTGTAATTTAATATAATACATATCCGTCGGTTACCCATGACCTAAAGTTAATTTTGAGTTAGTGCAACTCTAGGTTAAGATAACATATCCTACTGTTTCATAAATTTAAGCTGATGAAAAAAGAAGCAAAAAGAAACACTTCAAAAGCACCAAGAAGAAAAGGATTTATCTCGTCTGGAGAAGACAAAAGATAAAAATTTGGCTTTGGAAGATAACAATATTATGTTGTGTTCCTATGATTTACAAGCTGTTACTCCACTGCCTAATGGCAATATTTCTTCATTCTACTACAAAAGTAAACTTAACGTTTACAATTTCAACGTTTTTTGACATAAAAGATAAATCAGGATTTTGCTACATGTGGCACGAAGGAGAGGCCAAAAGACGGAGCCAATGAAATATCAACTTGTGTTTTTATGTTTCTAAAAAAGTGCTCTAGGAAAAAAGTGGTATTTTACAGTGATAATTGTACAGCTCAAAATAAAAATAAATTTTTGATGGCTATGTATTTATACACTGTTAAAAATTATGACATAGAAGAAATTAATCATAAATACCTTATCATTGGCCACACGAAAAATGAAGGTGATTCAATGCATTCTTGTATTGAAAGAGAGAGATCAAGAGTACTTAAAAATGGCCCAATTTATGTTTCCATCTGAACTTGTTACAATTGCCAAATCGGCTAAAAAAGAAGGGAAACCCATATGAAGTCAATGAGATGTCTACAGAAGATTTTCTGGACGGAAAAAATATCTAAAACAATGAGGACAAACTTTAATGTTAATGAAAAGGGCGGAAAAGTTTTATTTAATGACCTAAAAATAATTAAAGTAATGAAAAGTGAACCAAATAAGATTTTTTACAAGACGTCATACAAACAAATAGAATTTGACAGTATAAACATTAGAAAAAAACAAGAACTCAAAATGAAAATCCAATTTTAATCCCTGCTTATGACAAAGCACCACCAATACCAATCAACAAAAAAACGACTTGCTTAGTTTGTGCAATGATAATTTACCACCAAAAAGCACCATGATTTTACATGGATCACTTGCAGCATCCGGTTTAGTTCCACGGCTTACGATTCAGATTCACTTATTTAAAGTGTAATTTTGCGCTGTAGTTTCTTTTTGGTTTTTGAGTTAATTTAATTTGTTTTTTCCCTATGTAATGTTTTTTCGTTTTGTTTATTAAAAATGTAACACTGTTAATTTTGGTAAATCTAAACTTGTAACAGAAAAATTTTACGCGTTATTTTTGCAGGCTAAAAAAACTAATCACAAACTGTGCAAACAACCATAATTTCGGTGTCCACTAGGACATCCAATCTAGATTTTTGGAAATGCTAATGATGCTTTTGTTGCGAACAGCTGGATCATAGTTCGTTTTTTCTACCTAATTTTTACATTTTTTTTTTGACTGGTACACATAATATAAAGCTAAAAGAAGCTATGTGGACCTGTGAAAACCGTATTTTGAAAATATTTTAAAATAAAAGAATATGATAAGTAACTGAATTTTTGCCAAATCTTTATTTGCATTTTTCTCGAAACCGGTTTTTACATGTCTTAGTGTTGCTCTGAGGCTTTTTGAAAAATGGTTCAGAAATATACTTTAAATTTTCTTACCGCCATTAGGGGGAACACCTGTATAAACGTCCCAAATTTCCTCAGTATTTTAAGGTATTAAAAAATTTCAAAAGCGAGGACTTTTTTTTTTGCTCTTTTAAATTTTTTTTGAAGTCGATATTTTCTTTAACACTGTATAAGATGCAAGAAATTTAGAAAATTTTTCAAATAAGATTACAATGGAAAATGACTTCCGAGGTAGAGAGTGTTAAAGTTTAAGAAAAAAATGCCTTTTTAATCATATTTCTATAGATGGGTCCATATTTACCCCATTCTGAAAGCGATGCTGGCACAAAAAATGATAAAGTAAACAAACCTGAATGCACATAGCCTCGACAGAGCCTGATTACATATTTTTAAATAAATAATAAAAATACATTGCTAAAACACGTATCACCTACTCTTACAAAAACATTCTCTTATTTCGTCTCCTGTACTACTATAAAACTGGTGGTAATGTGTGGTAGGTACCTATAAGAAGATATTTCTTCAATCGCCAGACAGTTTGACACTCCCAACTTCTTGGCAGGCAAACATTTTGGGGGTGGCCTTATGGTCCGAGGAAGTCCAATATTTCTATTATTTACCAAGATACAACAAAAAGTCTTTTATAAAAATGGTAGAGATTTCCAAATAGGCATGTATACTTTAATATATACAAGTATCCCAAAACCATTTTTAAAAAACTTCACTCGGACCATTAGACCACCCCAAAATGGTTGTTTGCCAAAGGATTAGAACTGTCAAAACTGTTTGGCGACTTTTCAATAGGTACCCAAGTAACATATAAACTTTTACCAAATAACGAAAGTTAAGTTTCAATTCCTTAATCTTTGGTATTTGATACCTGCCAAAACCACGGTCAGTCAAACCTTATAGTCTACTTAAGGCCGTATTAACTGTTTTAGGCGTCCTAGGTTAGAATTCCTCGGGCGCCTATTTTCCATCATTTTGAAGAGCAAAAAAAAGAAAAAAAACAAAAGGTCCTTTTCTCCGTGGCGCCTATTTTGAAGTGCCAGACGCCTTACTTCAGCACCCAAAATAACATTTGATGATAAAAAAAAGTCATTCCCTCCTTTTCACGCCTATTTTCCCTGTCTGAGCGCCTATTACTCACCTGTCTGGCGCCTATTATTTTTCATGGCGCCCTAGGCTGTAGCCTAGTTAGCCTAATGGATAATACGGCCCTGAAACTACTATTACTTATACCTATGTTGACAGCATGCACTGACGAACTTTCAGCTTTTACAAAATAACGAAGGTCTGCCGCTTACCGGCTCTTGGACTGTTACGTTTAATTTTCTTTTTATTCCTTCCTAATATATACAGATTTATCTATATATCTTGTTTGCAAGGCTATAAAAATATATAATTCTAGAAAAGAGTAACAAAATTGGAAGACAGTTACAATATAGTAAGAACATTTTAAGACTGTAAATTCGGCACCCTTTAAAAATAGTAAAAATACATGAAAAAGGCCACTTGCAAATTCCCATAAATAAAGGGGATTAGTCAGTGTTGCCACACTGATTTATATTTACCTATAATAATATTACATTAAAATAAAAGTTAATTAATTTTAAAATTTATGCTCACAAAACTAACGGATTTATTCAACACTATATTACCCAAAAAATACCTAAAATGTTAAATGTGACAGAAACTATTAATAATTTGAATTTCCTATTTTTTTGTTTTGGCAACATCTTATTAGGAGAGTCTTTACATTTAGCCAGAGGGCAAGTCATATTGAAATATGTATTATACGATACTTAAATGTATCATGTTTTATACCTAAATTAAACAGCTTTCGATTTAACTTAACCATTTGCTGTTTGACAAAACATGGTATTAAAATGTTATGTCTTCAATATTCTTTGCTGTTAGTACGATACTTTAAATTGGAAATAAATGGTTACGCTTACGTGAGTGCTGCTACACACGATTCAAGGTAATAAAAATGCAGACACCCTTACTGCCTTTTCATATTAGCGAAAGACGGAAATACGGGCGACGGACCAACGCTATCAAATGCAGAGAATGGTAAAAGTCGGAAAAACTCAAAGGCTTCGTATAATTTTTTATCTTTCTGTTCGTCAAAACTGACTTAGTGTATAAAGGCGCGTTTAGCAAGGCAAGAATCCTATGTTAATGTGTTATGTATCTTGACCCTCTATGTGAAATACCAAAAACCTTTATTTGATGTGACTCAGATACTGATCCTAAAATATGTGCATTTGCAATTGCTTTAAGAAAACAAAATAGAAACTAGATTAGGAGGATAGTAATGTGCAAGTAACATCTGGGCATCTATAGCGGAGGACCCTTTTGCAAAACGTCAGTGTAACTCCATTTTAAAAATTTGACAAAAGCATATTTTTAAGAAAAAATTTTACAGTGATGTATGGTAGCCTATAATAATAATGAAAAAATGAATATAAAAAACAATGTATTAAAACATTAATTGTTAAAGTTCAATTTATTAAATCTCGACGTCTGATACAATTAAAAGGAGTTAAACCGTCTTCTACTGATGGTCTGGATTATATGGAGTTAAGCAAATTACACCGACGAAAATGTGTCAACAAATCAAGTAGTCAAGCCATCAATCTTAGTGTACAAAACATATTAAAATAAACTTTGATATAGGTAAATGGTATAAGAGAAAATAAGTATTCGCATATATTTTTTACTTTTCGGTAATTTCCGGTTTAACCCGAAATGACTTCAATTTTAAATTTGTTAATGTAACATCGTGCACCGTGTTGATTTTAACACTTTTGGTTTTCTTAGACAACTTTAAATTAAAACGTGACATATTTTAAAGTATGGAGCCATTTTTTAAAATGCAAAATGCATCTAGGTGGTCATGATCGGATGCAAGTTATTCTTAGGACCTCAGGTGATGTCACAAAAATACATTACCAATGATTTAACGAATAGTACGAAGACGGGAATAAAATAAGTAAAAAATGACATTTTAGTGTCTAACTATTATTTTTTTACAAATTTTTAATTTTTAAATAACAACTCTTTTTAGACAAGCACATTTCGAAAAAATCTAAAGATACCAAATTATTTGCGATTTAATTCAAAATATTAAGATAGAGCAAGTATAACTAAGAAAAGACTGGATAACAAATAATTTTAAACCATAAAATATTTTTCTAAAATTAAAATAACCTTTATGTCACTGGCCCTTGGACTAGTTGGATTATTGTACACAAAGGCGCTGACATCAAGCGGAATAGTAAAAGTGAAGGTGGCCGCGAAGACTTAATTGCTTGACACTTTTTTATGACTTTTTTAGAAGTTAAATAGACAATGACATTCCGAGTTCAATGACAGTACATTTGCATTCATAACACTCTAGATTAAAAACTAAAATATTTAGAGGTTAGGTGTCAAAAAGTAACATATAGTGTATACTAGTTGTGAATGTCATTTTCTAGTCAAATTAGTATGAATAATCCGGGTGTCTTATTTAAAATAAGAAAGTTAAGGTAGATTCCGGCTAAACCGAAAGTAATAGAAAATAAATGAATAAGTTAAATATACACATTTATGTGATATACCTTCGTAACTTATTTTATTTTTAATATTTAAAACCGAGTTTAAAACAATAAAAAATTTAAATGAGTAAGCAACCGGCCTGAAACCCAAATATTTACTGTAATTTTTTTTCTTCTAAATCTACTTAACTAAATTTAAAAAACTAAAGACTGTTTAAAAGGAGAACCCCTTTAGATGAAGTATTGCTTGATCCCCTTTTCCATTTTAACTTTTTACGTTTGTGCTGGTAAGGGCAGGGGATAACCCTGAACAAGTAAATTTTAACACTTTAATAAACATTAAAACTGACGTGTTTCAAAATTTTTCTTTAAGTGTTTGAATAACAAAATTATCCGGGGTTGGTTCTAATTAAAATGCACAGTATACTTAATAATACTTTAGAAGCTACGGCTTATCTAATAGAATTGCTGATACCCGGTATATTAAAGTTTAAATGTAACGTATACTGTATCACTTTTTGTTTATTATTATAGGTATTTAAAAAATATAAGAATCCTAAAATTAATTATAGAAAGAAAAAAACTTAGATTTACGAAGCAATTATCTGCAGTTTTAAGTAATCTCTTGTGGATAAAATAACGCCAAATCCGTTTAAATGGTTATGATTCTTCTTCCTAAAAAGTGACTGGCTGGTTGACAAACAACTTTACGGCGACCTCGTAGTAATTCCAAAACGGGACCGACTTATTTATCGCGCTGTTAAAAACAACCATCTTATTAATGTATTTTTAATTATTATATGTCCAATTAGTTGCCCATTCATTAGGGTTAATGCATTTCGATTTATTCTTGGTATATTTACAAACTAACTGTTTTGTTTTCGATAAAATACCGCATAAGTTATTTATGCAGTGGCACCAAGTGGTTCGTGTAATATTACACTTGTAGCCCAATTAACTTATACTTTCACCTCGGAATCTCACGGAATAACATAAATATCTGTACATACCTTTATTTTGGTTTAAAAAATGCTCTTCTAAAAATCCCCTATAATATTGTGTAAGAAACTCGAATTAATTAACTCGAAAATTTGGACAAATGTCAAAAATATCAGTTTTTTTGCGAATATCTCGTTTTCTTTACTTTTATTGCATTTATATTTATTATAAAAGTTGTAGAACACAAAATTATTTATAAATTTAATTCTAAGCATTTTTTGTCATACCAACGGATTCGATAATGGGGGCGCAGTGTGTAAAGCACTTTAGTGTATGTACATGCCTTAGCACGCAATTAATCGTGATATTTAGCAAATAATTAAGTAAAAAATACATATTATACCAAAAATTACGACGTGCTAAGTTATGTACATACAGTAAAGTGCTTTACACACTGCGCCCTCTATTATCGGATCCGTTGGTCTGACAAAAAAATGCCATCAATAGGGAAAAATTTAATGATTAGCAGTATTGAAGTATTAGGTAATCACTTATCACCTGTATTACCTTTATTGTGTATTGATATATTTAATTAAATAATATTAGCCAAAAAAAGTACCTTTCATAAAAATTACTAAGAATTGAGCAAAGAATTCAAAAATATATATATATAAATATGGTGTTTCATTTAAAAAATGCAACATCGATGGCGTAATTTTTTAGATTTTCATGCAGTTGCTTTTTTAATACTATGTTTTCATTCCTTGGGCTAAAATACATCAACTAACTATCCTAATTTTTTTAAAAAATATTGGGAAAGTCAACCAATATGCCATTTTTCGTTTTTTATGGAATATCCTGTACAATTAATATTCAGGCTTTATGTGGTAAATTTAACTGACCGTATCCGATAGCTTAATTTAAATCGCTAATAACTGTCTTAACCCCGTCAAATTCTGATGGGGTTTAATCTAGAGTATTTAAAAATACCCTACCCCATTGTTGATACAAAAATAGTAATTGGATATAATAAAATAAGAGTACTTTTATTTGTTTTTTAAAGCTCCTAGCATAACTTTAGATACAGTGCATTTCTTTAATGTCCTCCTCCTTTTATTATTTAAACAGATCAATTTAAAAAGGAAAAATTTGGGATATAAAATGAATGTACAAATACTATATTTAATAATATAATAAAATTTCAAGGTAACGTCTAGGCGCCATTCTGGGAAAAAAATTAAATGGAGAGGGGTCTTGTCGCACATCCTTTTATAGTTTCCTGACGAGTACTTTATAACCCTAGAATATAAAGTCAATAACTTTACCTAATACAAAATGGCGGTTCTTTAAAATATCTAAATACCTGATTTAGACGGCCATATTTTCAAATCTAATAAAGCTAGAATCCTAAATTAGGTTTTTTCTTAAAGCTCTTTAAAAGATCTTTTTAATGGTACGGTGGTGCTTTATTAAACAAAATATAAACTTTTTTCCACCCTGTATTCTATCACAAGTATTGCCATTAAAAAGGATTTAAGAAAACACCATATTAGGGTACATCTAACTTTATTAGCTTAGGAAATATGGTCACCCAAACCAGGTATTTAGGTAATTTTTAAAGTACCTCCATTTTATATTAGGTAAACATATTGACTTTATATTCTGGGGTTATAAAGTACTCATCGGAAGCATTAAAATGATGTGCCACAAGACTCCCATTTTCATTTAACTTTTTTATTTCAAGATGGCGCCCAGCCGCCATCTTGAACATTTTATCTGTAAATTTTACTCTTAAATATAGTAGTTATGCATCAATTTCATATCCCAAAGTTATATTTTTTTAAATTGATTTGTTCAAAAATGAAAGTGGGAGGGACATTAAAGAAATGCACTGTATATGTCTTAAGGAGATACATTCTTATTCATCTTACCATTATTTATCACATCCACCTCTGCTTCATCCAGATCAGCTTCCGCATCATCCTCCTCTTCTTCTACAATTTCATTATCAATTAAAGAATCCATGTCCTCAAATTTCTCAAAACTTTCACTGTTTTTTATAATCATGTCTAACTAATATTAATCAATACATTATTGTTGCTTCACATAACACAAAGTTGTTAATCACTTGTTGACAAAATAATAAATAAACACTGTGCTGGTTTGTTGGGTTGACTATTTAACATAAATTATAAGGTTAAGTATTGTATCGCATAATATATGTATACATATATTATTATTTTCTAATTATTTTAGTAATTTATAGCCCATAATAACTTATAATATATGTAAGCCCATAACTCTCTTATGGAAAATATATTTATTGTTTTAGAAAACACAATCCGATTTGGCGTGTACCCAAATAAAAACCATCAATTATACGACATATTTTTTTATGCCAATTTGTATTTAATAAAAGTTGACATGTAGTAATTACCCCCTATACATACATCTATTAACGTTATTCATTTTTGATTACATTTTTAAATTTCTAAAACAACTACAAGAAATATGGGTAATTTATATATTTTTTTCGGCCAGTGTCCCCGGTTAGCTTTAACACTGTCGAATTAAATGTATTTTGTAAAAGCAAGGTTTTTCATAATAAGCCCAGGCTAACCTTGCTTTATTACTAGCTTTAATTAAACTTCACTAAACACAACAATATTTAAACTTGTCGAAATCTTAAAACCATAAGGGGGTTTATTTACTTTTCAACACAACACTATGTACATTAACTTCTTTTGCACATTTGCTTTACTTTAAAATAATAAATACCACTATTACTAAGAACCTTGTTATTTATCTAAGCGGTAATATGAACTAAAAAGAATGAAATCTTTAACACTACTAAATAAAAAGTAGGTGTGTGTTTGCCAAGTTAATATAGTTGGTAAATAAAATCTGATTTCTCAGTGGTAACCGGTTCATTATCCAAAATGGAACTTTAAATATTTGTTAATGTGCCTAACAATATAAAACATACATGTATTTGACCCATATGATGTTATGTAATCTTTATTTATGTCTTTTGTACCTGAGGTTAATTACCCCGCAGAGGTGTAGCGGATGCCCACGAAATTATTAGCAAGCCTGTTATTTTCTTTGAGTAGTGTTATGGCAAAGTTTATCAACTAAAAGAATAGTTAATGCACTTGACGACGCTGTCCGACCAGGCCTCTTCTGCCCCATATCATTCGACGACTTGCTGTCTAAAACAAAGCCTGTTATTTTTTCTGTACTGTGCAGTCGTTCACTTCGCACCCGTAGGCTCGACTTTGCCGGCACAGTTTGAATGCCGCTTTCAAAGGCACCGCAAGAGAGTGCATTAACTATTCTCTAATATATAACTCTGGTTACGGTAAGGCTGCTAAAATTGTACTAATTTGCAAAAGAACACTAAAAATAAAACGGTTACTTCAAATTCTTTGTTTTCACATTTACCAAAAAATAGGTTTTCTTCAAAAGCTATTCTTTACTAAAATGCAGTGTCTAAGCAATAAACTATTAAAATATTTTTTAAACCATTGCAAATGATACAATTTAAGCAACGGGTCTCCTAAGTTGTACCACATGGTTTCCTAATTTGTACTAAGAAAATTAAGTTTACATTAAGCCAAAATAAAACTAAGGACACAATGCAAATGTAAGAAACAAAATAATATATTTATGTAGGCATATCAAATATCCAAATTTTTAATAAAACTTAATAAAACCATATCATATAAGTATCTTTAGGATTATCGAATGTCACACACGTATTGTTTAGTAACAAAAACCTTATTATGGTAGGTTTTCATCGGACATTTATTGCATGATATTTATGTCAGACATACAATTCTGGCTAATGTAAATGGTAAAAATTTATGTTTCATAGAAGATTTTTATTTTTTTACATTTCTGTCCGACATAAATATTATGCAATAAATGTTAGATGTAGACCTACCATTAGTAAAGTTCTTTTCACGATCTAAGAAAGTGACTTAGGCTTGATATGCAATAATTTAATTTCATTTGGTTCGTCAAAATCAAAGGTGTCCCTTCAAATATCTTAAAAATTTGATCCTCAAGCTGCTGCCCAATTTGAAGATTAAACGCGGTACACCGGCCTACACCCTTTTAACACCCCCTTTGGCTTTTTTATTCGATGATATTAAATGTTCTGTCCTCCAGTTTAATATTTTTGTAATAGTTTTCTGAAATTTGCAGTACTTTCCTCAATGGTGTTATAAATTAGGAAATAGGCATATTGTTTTAATATTTGTAAAATACTCCCTTAAAAGTAAAGTTAACCGAAATAAAAAAATAAAAATATTTACAACATTTATGGTAATTGGCCAACGTGGCAAAGAGCTCGGATTTGTAATTTA